>PVJH01010934.1:0-59416 GCA_004026705.1 Nesogale talazaci
TTCAAGCCCACCAGGGGTGCTGCAGGAGGAATAAGAGGCTGGCTGCCCTGCAGTACAGAAACCAGACGGAGCGGTCTACCCAGGCCCTCGGGGTCCCTGAGAGTTCAAGTCAATGCAAGGGCAGTGGGCGTGGCTCCTTCCTCCAGGTTAGACTTCTCTGTCTAGGAGCCTGGTGGCACAGCGGTTAAGTACACTTCTGGAAAGCTCCCTTGTTTGCATGAGGAAAGTGTGGCAGGACCTTCCCACCCCCCAAGATGGCAGCCTTAGAGGGTGCCTGGGGCAGCGTGACTGTCCTCGGGGCCATGGAATCAGAATCGAATCCACGGGCATCTTCTGCGGACCCACGTGATGGACCCCAATCCCTTCACCTGCTACAAACACCCCACGGAGAGGCTCCCACGGTTCCTGAGGGGGAAGGAAGATCAGACCCAGGCCGGCCAGTCACTAACTCACTGGTCAACCTGGCGACCAGGTTCCAAAGCCCCGGGACGGAGGTCGACCGTGTAAGCGGGTGGCCCGTGGCCAGCTCTGGGGGGCAGAGGACCAACCACACCACACCCTCTCGGGGCTATCTGTCGAGCCAGGACTTCGTGGCACGAAAGGCCCGCAGGCTCCTGACAGAGGGAAGGAGACCCAACCTCCAGACACATTGGGCTGTATCTGGGCCGAGGTGCGGGGTGGGGAGTGCCAGCACCCACCGCTGGCAGCAGAATCGTGTGGACAAGAAGCCTGTTTGCAGGGAGTCTGCCCACTGTGGATGCAGAGAAGGGCCCAGAAGGCCACACGTCTCTGGCCTATGCCCCCTGGACAGCGGTGTGGAGCCCAAGGGGTAACGTCCCCGACCGCGGCTCCCCTGATGGCGGGGACCACTCACTGGACGTGGCGGGGCTGAGCGGGTCAGCTTGCCAGCAGCTACAAGAGCATCCACGTGGGACGAAGCCCTGCCCGCCTCCGTGTGCCTGTGTCAGGCAGATTCTGCCCTTGTCAGCCTGCGCCTTAGCCTGCGGATGCCGGGGTGGGCTGGGTGCCACGGGAGACACTTCGTGGGCACTGTCTGCTCAGAGGGCGGGGCGGTGTGACTCGAAATCCCAGGACACCCCTCCAAGATGGGGACTCGGAAACCCAGGCCCACCCGTGACAGCAGAGCAGGGCTGGCCTGGTGCCTCGCAGCCTTGGCTGTGCTCTGTGATGACCCCGAGCCCCGCCAAGCTCGCACGCAGACTCCTCCCTCCTGCTTCTTCCCCATGGGGCCCAGGCTTGCAGCACCTGTAACACCATCCATCCACCACTGTGCTCATCACAGAACCGCCCCTCCCCCACCCCTCCGACGCCAGGACCCTAGAAACCGTGGGAGCCTCAGACCGAGGGGCAACTAGTCTCGGTTCACACCTGGCTCTGCGTGCGCTCTGGATCGGGGATCTCGACAATTGGAGCCGGTAAGGTCGGTGCCCCTCCCCTCCACAAGCTGCTGTAGGGGGCTCTCTTGGCAGTGGTTGGGGCGGTGGGCAGGGCCCAGTGGGATGGTGGGTGTGCTCTGGGGGTGAGACCACGCCCACACCATGGCTGTAGATCTGGGGTCCAACAGCTGTCAAGCTGGGGCCTGGGGGACAGGCTGCATGGGGAGCGGAGCGGGCGTGGCTCCATTGAAGAGGGGAATCTGGCTGGTGCGGGGTCAGGGGAAGGTGTCAGTCCATCCGTAGTCCCCAGGAGTCGGCAGGAGTGCTCCTGGCTTCCAGGGAAGCTTTAAGGGAGCAGGAGAGGCCAGACTAGCCCTGCCTTCCTCCTGTCCCAGGTCTCTGGGCTGGGCAGGCAGGCCGTCCCTGGGGCACCAAGTCTGGGGAGCCAGATAGGGTAGAGTCCTGTGGGGCCCACGGTGGGTGCCTGGGGAGGCGTGGAGGGATGGGAGAGGTGTGTGACCTGGGGGGCACGTAGGGCGAGGAGCCGCTAAGAGCCAGGCAAGCCCAGGAGGAATGTGTGGAGGGATGGGAGGGCAGGCTCGTGGGTGACTCATGGGGAAATGGGGTGGGAGGGAGGAGAACGCGGCCAGAGTGGGGCATGTGGGGTGCTGGGGCGAATCTGGCCCTCCCCCACCCTCACAAGCGCAGTGTGACCTTGGGTGCCTCCCCAACCCCAGGTCTGCTTCCTGGGTCACGTGAGCACCGCCGGAGCAGGATGCCTCGCTGCATCAGGTGCCCGATGCCGGGTAGTGAAGGGGCCCAGGGGCAGGGTAGCAGCTTGTGTCCCTGGCTGGCGCGGAGGGCTGGGGGCCCTGGGGGGTTCGCTGGCATGCCTACCAGGTCTCCCTCACTCTGCACTGGGGTCCTGCCGCAGCGTCCCGAAGTCACTGGCGGCCGCGCAGGGCAGCCCCGGCAGGCCACTCCTGCAGCTGAGCCCAGCCTGGAGGCCCAGGGCGCCGGGGCACGGTGCCGCCGCCTGCGGGCAGGGTCCCCGCAGCGCTGGCATGCGGGTGGGCGAGCGGCTGAAATCTGCCCCGAGCCCGGGAGACAATGGGGGCGGGGGGGGGGGGTCGCGCCGCCTGCGCACACATGTCCCCGCGCGCACACCCCCTCGCTCCCGGCCCCGGCCGGGCGCGCGCCGACTCACCATGAACGCGCGGGGCTCAGGTCACGCGGTCCGCGGCGCCATGCCTCCCGGACGACCCCGCCGTGCGCCGCCCGCTGGGCTGACCGGCGAGGGACCGGCCCGGCGACCCGCCGTGGGACGCCGACCGGGACGGGCCGCCGACGTCCGTCGGGCAGCGGCGGCGGGAGGGGCCAGGCCGCCGAGTCGTGCGCCGACACTGCTGATGCGCAGCGATCGGTTCGCTCTGTCTCCGCTGCTCAGGCCTGGCTCGCCAGGCCCCCCCCAGCCCAGCCCCGGCAGGGAGACCCCGGCTCCCCCACCTCGCCCGCACTGTCCTGGCAGGGACCAGGCTCCGTGTCCGGCGCCCTCTGGCCGGCCTCGACCCCGGGTCCCGGGTGGAGGCTGCACAGACCCGGAGCCCCGGCACCCCTCAAGGGCAGGCGGCGTGGGGCGCAGGGTGACCTGCGGCGAGGCTGTCTTTTATGAAGTCAAACAAACAGGGGCCATTGAGCCGATGTGACGCACAGCAACCGCTGGCCGGGGCTTCCCCCGGTGGCGGCCAGGGCAGACGGACACCCACGCGGCGCGCTGGGCCACGGGCCACGGCACGACACGTCCTACATCGCCGGGCGGCGCTGAGGAAGCCTGTTTCGGAAAAGGCCAAGTCCCGTGGGAAGCCTGCGCTGTGTGGGTGGCACGCCTGCTCCGGAAACCTCCCCTTTCTCGGGCACCGGCGGGGGGACTTGAACCGCCCCGCTTAGCATCAGCAGCCAGCACCAGCGGCCCCAGGCCTCTGGGAACTAGAATGCTCATTCGCCGCCATCGGCCCGGAAATCACAGTGGCCCGCCCGGTAGGGCAGCGCAGAACTCTGTATCGGGGTGGCTAGCCCTGTCGCAGCGCGGGGGGGTTTGAACTGCAGACCTGGTGGTTAGCAGCCCACTTTGTCACCAGGACACAACCAGGGCTCCTTAAACTCATTGCCATGAAATGGACTCCGATTAGAAACGAGGGCACTGAGGAGGGGTCAAGGGAGTCAGGTAGGACCAAGACTGAGTTCTCAGTGACAATGGTGCCGCTCGCCATGGAGCCCACCCTATGCTCAGAGACCCCCAGGGCAGAGGAGGGCCGCCCTGTCCCAAGCACCCCTCCCCCACACCTCTGGGGAAAAGGGTTTGAACCTGTGGCCTTACCCCACCCTTCATGATGTTTCTGCATTCTCCTGTGGCCGGTGGGTTAACTATAAATAGACCATCACATCAGGGTGCCCACCGGGACCTCTGATGAGAGGAACCAGATTGGTGGTGGCTGGGGAGAGGGTGCCAAGGCTGTGGGCACCAGGCCCGACAGCTGCTTTTCCAGGAAACCACCACCAGCCAAGGTGTTTTCATCACCCAGAACCCCAGGGAGCTCCACCTGGCTGCCTGGACAGCAGCAGGGGCGGGGGGTGTAGCAGAAATCAACCTGGACCCCACCCTAAAGAATAGACCATGGAGCGCCACGTCACACCGCAATGTGGGAACAGCCTCGGCCACAGGTGGGAGAATGGAGAACGAGGCAGTGGCATGCACCCATTGCTCAAGAAACACCCTGAAGCCTCGAGAGGCGCTCCCCCTGCCCCCGCTCCAACACACACGGGGAGGCCAGGGCTGATGAGAGCAGCAAGGGGGCTGCTGGAGAGACACTGATGGACCCTGTGAAGCCAAAGGCACAGAGGTCAATTTGCATGACGACAGGAAATCTGCTAAAAAAGGCAAATAAAGAGGTAGAAAACAAAGTGGTGGGAGGTGGGGTGGGTCACTGCTAGTAACAGGTAGTAAAAATACTCTACAGTCCCTGGGCTGTGGCATGCAAATTCAAGAACCCTCCCACAGGCAAGTTTCCAACGTCCACCAGTCCTTGCTGAGGGCAGATTCCAGCAGGGAGGATCAAAACAAAAACAACAACTCACAATCTGGGCCCTTTTAAATTAGGAAAGAAGAAAGGGCTCAGATTGCAGAAAGTCCCCTCCTCGTCCTCCCTTGGAGCTGGCTCCTGGTCTCCACGGCTGACCATGCAGTTAGAGCCCGACTTGTAACTCACTGTGCCCGTCACTAGGGCTGGCAGCAGTGGGGAAGAACTATCCCAAAGTGGACAGCTGGCAGAAGGCAGGGGCGGGCAGCGTTCTGAAGGGGCTGCCCACGGATGGTTCGCATTCCCTGGGAGAGTGGCGGGGGTATTTGTCTTCTGCAGGCAGTCCCCAGTCAACTGGCACATGGTGCGGACCTGCGGGCCTGGTGCAGCCTGCCTCCAGCGTTCTCAGGGCCAGAGTCCACCAGGGAAGGGGACAGCCACAACCCAGGCTGCCCACTCCTCGAGGCTCCAGAAAGAGCCTGTGCCCTGACACCCTAGTTTTACCCGGAAAGCTTATCTCAAGGGATGCCCCATTTGGGGCATCTGACTGGCAGCCCATTGGGAAGAAATCTGAGTAGTTTGTTATTTAGGCAACAAACAGCAAAGGGGCCCAGATGCTCCCTGCAGCATGCCTGGCCTGCTCACCTCTGTTGGCAGAGGCCCTGAGCAAGCCCCATCTGAGGCCACAGCTGCTAAATGCATGCAGGTCGCTAAGGCAGAAAACTACCCAGCAATCTGAGCCCTTTCTTCTTTTCTAATTTAAGTATTTTAAGACCATGAATTTCCCACTAAGTGCTGCTTTAGCTGTCCCACACAATTTATTTGTTTTAGGATACAAAGGAGACCCCAAGTCTCAAGTGTAACGTAAGGAGATTTATTAATTCTTAAACCGGAAAACAACAAGACAAAGATGAACACACATCTACTGGATGAGGGCGAGGAGGAGGAGGAGGCCATCACGACACCCGAGCGGTCACGGAGAAAGGGACCCACACAGGGCACAGGAAGGCAAAGGGAACTGTCACAGGAGCATAGCTGGAGAGACGATAGAAATGGACCCAGGGCCATGACTGGGACATATACATGAGGGCAGAGAGAAAAGCTGGCAAGACTGGTCCCGTGCCTCTGGTCACTCATGATTATTTATTTAACCTTAGTATGGTGGTCTCCATCCATGACACACATACCCAGGCTCTCTCTGGGCTGGTTCCAGAAACGGCCAATCTAGTGCATTTCGACACCCAGCAGCCCAGGGCTGACTAAGGGACTGTGGTCCTCTCCTGTCTGATGCACTCTGCTTATGGCCAACACTGTGCGCATTCCTGCTTAATGGGCAGAAGGAATTCAGTAGAGGCTTAATTCATCTGGGGGCCTCAATAAGTGGATTTTGAGCTTTTAACTGTTTACGAGAATCTTTTGTAAACCTAGCGCTCAGAATTTAAATTCTAATACAATCCCCTCTTCTGATTGTGGATTTAAAAAAACAAAACATTCTTTGATCTTGTACAGAGAGGTGTGCTCCTCTGCAGATTTAACTGACATCTCAATTGGATGGATCCTTGTGTTATGACACATCTCTTTAAGACCTCAGACACTATTGGATAGGTGGGTACCACCTGATTTCTTTAGCATATCTTGCTATATACAGCACCCTATCTTCAGCGAACCCTTCACGGGGGTAAGTATTAAAAAGGGCCACATCATAAGAATGAGGATCTTGACTTAGTGCATGCTCAAAATCCATTTCTATGTTTATATGATGTCTAAAGCCCACTTCTAAAGAAGCCTATCAGCTTCTTGAAAAACACTACAAGTAACCTCAATGGAATACTTGATAATTATAGAAATGATAATATTAGTGGATCTAGTTAAAATATTATTGAAAGCTATACATATGTATATATGAAAGACTAAGATGCACAAAAAAGTTCACGTAAACAATTTAACAAAATTAAATGACAACACTTTAAGAAAACAATTTAGGTTGGACACACATTAACAATTTCAATTCCACGTACTCACGAAAGCAAAACTATTAGTCTGCAGAACTAAGACATGAAGCAAAAAGCAAGGAGAAATACGAAAGAAGCAAATACATGATTGTCTCAGATTGGCAATCATTGAGACACCCAATCTCAGGTTGTCTCCTTTGTAGCCTAAAGCATAGTTTTGTTCAGTTGAAAATAGTTTCTAATTTCTCCTGTAACTTCCCCAGTGGTCCATGGGGTTCTTTAGACATGTGCTGCTCAATTGTAAAACTCTGGGAGATATTCTGATTATCATGATTGCTTTCAGATTTTTTTTTTTAGGGGGGGACATCACTGCCCTAAGGTGGTGGGAGTAGGAGGCCCAGCCTTTGCTCCATGGAGCTGGAATCGAACCTCCATCCCAGTGGGCCGCAGTTCCACGCACAACCTTTTTTTTTTTTTTGCTTTCAGATTTCTAGAGAATGTATTGACTCCACTGTATCTTCAGTCACCTCATCCTCCTGTAAAACTTGAACTTGGGGCTGTGGTGCTGGGGGCAGCCGGGATGCACCAGGAGCCGCAGAGTGGCAGAGATGGGCCCGGTGGGGTGGTGGGCTGGCTGGTAACCACCAGGTGAGCACGGAGGAAGGTGAGCCCAGCAGGCCTGTCTAGATAGTGGTCCCCGCCTTCCTCACACCACCACCCTCTAATACAGTTCCTCAGGTTGTGGGTGCCCCCAACCATAGCATTACTGTCATTGGTGCTACTTTGTAACTGTCATTTTGCTACTGTTATGATTGGGTGACCCCCCTGTGAAAGGGTCGTTCGACTCCCAAAGGGGTTGTGACCCACGGGTTGAGAAGCACTGCTCTGTACGGTCAAGGGATGGCAGGAGGTTCGGTCTGGCTCGGGCCAGAACAAAAGCAGCCTGTCTTGAATGACGGCACGACCAGAGCGCTCCTCGGGAGTGAGGCTGACGGGCTCTGGACATGGTATCCACCAGGAGAGGCCAGAGCCAAAGCCGCGGTGTAGGGCAGGGGCCCTGAGAGAGAGCATGGCTTTCACGCAGATGGACTTCGTGGTTGCAACAACGGCTCTCGTTCAACTGTGAGCATGAGCAGGGCCAGGCCGCGTTTCACCCGCCCGCTGCACCGGGGGTCACTGTGTGACCATGGACCCTAAAAACAGTGACCCCAACAAATCGCACTGGGGTCAGGGAATGTACTTGATAACATGCTAATTCTTATAAAAAGCTCCTTTCCGGCAACTCACTGTGAGTCCCCACCTGCTGCTTTTCTTTCCAAATTAAAACAAATGTTTCTGTAAAAACATCTTTCTAGACTGCGGCCCACTGGGATGGAGGTTCAATTCCAGCTCCACGGAGCAAAGGCTGGGCCTCCTACTCCCACCACCTGAAGGCAGTGATGCCTAAAAAAAAAAACAACAACAAAAAAAACATCTTTCTAAAACAAAACACGCTTCCTGCATAGGCCAGGTTATGCTTTATCTTGGTGAGTGTCCGGTCCACGCAGGCTTTTCTATGCCACAAAGCTCCCGTGTGTTATCTACGATTCTCCGGGCTCTGACTGGCCGGTCCTTCTCGCCTCTCCGTCTGCTTTTACTCTGGGCGCTGGACAACTCCTCGTGTTAGCCACTGTGCATTGAGAGCGCTGTGGGTTCTGGGGAACTGACCTCTCTGCTGATGAACGTTCCATTCTACCCGGTCGTTTCTTGGCTCCCAAGTCTCTGTCCTCTGATAGTAACACCCCACTCCATCTTAATTTGGCTTAGTACTTTCATGGTAGGTCGGCTTTGTGTCTCATGTCCAGCCTGTGTCTGTTCAGTGTATCTGAAGTGAGCGTCTTGTCGACAGTGTGCTCAAAGAAGAGCTTCCTGCCAGGAGCCGAGGCCGACTGACAGCGACCCTGTAAGACCGAGGAGAACTGCCTGTGTGAGTCTGAGACTCTCTCCAGGGCGGAAAGCCTCATCTTTCTCGCTCGGCGCAGCGGGTGGTTTTGACCTACTGACCTGGTGGTCAGCAGCCCAGTGCATGACTGGACGCCACCAAGGCTCCTCAGATGAGATTTCTGAGATCCCTTTTTGACAGCCTCATAATTGATGTGTCCAGAATCTATGTTTAACATAACATAGGTCCACATCTGTGCCTATCATTTTATTGTTTCCTTTCCCTAGTTCTTCTAACTTCTTTTGAGTTCTTCAAGCTTTTTCATTTGATTATGGTGTTTTAATATTTTCTCCCTTTTGGGTGGGGGTTTACAGTTATCAGTTTTACATTCGGCAATTGATACACCTTTTGTTTCCAGTAGACTTTTGAATATCCTTCTGTATAGTTTCATAATTGATCTAGGATCAGAACATACATATATAATTGCCCACAGTCTACTTAGAAACCCTATTTTACCACTCCAAATGGAATACAGAAACTTCCCCACCCTGTCTTCATAGTGTAAGGGTTTTCGATACTGCGTCCACCGACATAGAAAACTTCAAACACTAGCACTTTAGCTTCCAGTTCAGCATACTCTGGAGGGCACAACCAGGAGCCAGGTTGTGCCTCCCTCACCTCCATCCCGATGTCGGCGCGCTGCCCCCAAGATGTGTTTCCTCTAACGATGCCTTCGCACGTCTGCCAAACTCTCCTGGTGCTGCACACAGCCCTCTGGGTTGACAATTCTTTTTTTTCTGGCACTTTACAAATATTGCTCCAGTTCCTTCTGGCCCCTGTGGTTTCTGATAAGAAATTTGCAGCCATTCAAATTGCCATTTCTCAGTAAGTAATTCATTGTGCTTATCCGGCCGCTTTAAAAATAAGTTGTTTCTGCTTCTACCAGTTTGGTTAGGCCGCATCTGTGTGCAGAGGGCTCTCGGCGGGCGCCCTAGAAGCTCTGGTATTTTCCTGCACCGGGCTCATTCTTCTCTCTCCCGGGACTGCAGTCATAGTCACACACGTATTAGGTCTCCTAACACAGCCCACCTGCCCTTTGTGAAAAGGAGTTTTTCCTCTTACCGTGCTGGCTGGATAATTTACATGGTTCACCGACTCCCCTTTCTCTCCTCCCTTCTGCTGTTGAGTTTTGCTGTTCTTTAAACTTCAATCACCCCTTTTCCGTTCTACAACTTCTGTCTAGGTCTGTAGGTTCCTGTTTCTTTGCTGGCACTCTTGAGCTCAAGAAGACGGTGTGTAGCTGCTTCCTTAGTGGCTCAGATGCCTTAGCGGCTTTGTCTGACGAGTCCACCATTTGTGCTGGACCAGCTCTGTGTCTGTTGATTGCATGTTCACGTGCACATTAAGAATTTCCCAGTCCTTCATATGCCAAATGGTTTTGAACAGCACTCCGTACAGCTGAATACTGTGACTGTCTCGGGGTCTGAGCTAAACCCTGTGGAGCAGGTTGACTTCTGAGTTGTAGTGAGCACTTGATCTGGTTGGGCTCCCACCACAAGTTCTAACAAGTTTTCTGCAAGGTGTGCGTCCACATCAGCTGTCAAAGTCTGGGCGATAAGTACTTACTTTCTTTCTTTTTTTGGGGGGCATCATTGCTCTCCAGCGGTGGGAGTAGGAGGCCCAGCCCCACTGCTGGAATTGAACCTCAGTCCCAGTGGGCCACAGTCCCACGCACAACCACTACACCACCAGGGCTTAGCCCAGTAAGTACTTTCTAGACCTGTCCCACACGCATCCATCCCTCCAAGGCTTGTGTGAGGGGATGCAGAGTTCTCAGTATGCTGTGCAGGGTCAGAGCCATGCCACCCTTTAATGCAGAAGAAATGCAAATAAACCAACAACACAGCTTCACTGCAACAGAGTCCATTCTGACTCAGAGCAGAGCAGAACTTCCCTGCTGGAGGCTTCAGATAACTGCCTTCTCAGTTAGCAGCCATGTGCTTAAGCCCTGGGTCACCAGGGCTCTTCCACGGAGCCACAAAACTTCATTAGGGGGCAAGTCTTCCTCTCCACAATTTCCCTGGAACTTTCTAGCTCCCTGGGTCTCCCCTGGGCAACTCTCTGGGCCCAGGCCCATGTCCATGTCCACATCCATGTTTGAGGCAGGTCTGGGAAGGAGTGAGTGGACAGAGCTGGCAATGGCGCGTCTGTGGCATGCCCCTGCCTGCAAGCTCGGCGCCGTGCCAGGCCCTGCCGCCTCTGCCCAGGCCTGCTTGAGCAGGGGTACAAGGGCGTGCGGGACTAAGGAGCCTCTGGGTGCTGGGGGCTCTCCTCATGCTGCGAGTGGGCAAACACCTGTTGCCAGGCTGGGTGAAGCTGGGGACATGCTGACTCCGTCCCGAGCCGGTGGTTCTCTGAATTCTGTTCTTGTCCTACCCCCACCCTCCCGGAGGCTGGTCTCCTCGTTTGTCTTCAGAGGATCTGCAAGGAGGTCTGGAAGAGCACATGCTCGGGCAGCACTGTAACCTGCCCTGAACCCGAGCCCAGAGACGGAGGAAGGGGTTTGTTAGAGGCAGTTTTGTGGGGTAGAAAAGAACACCTTCCGATGGGCCGTTTTCAGATTGTGTTGGCCCTGATCGGCCAGAGCCATCTTTTCTGCACTTTGAGCCTTTCCGTGGGGCCCAGCCTTCCCAAGGGAAGCAACTGTACTCTGAGCTGTCCTGGGATTTTTCCTTTCAGCTTTCTGCGCACATGCACGTGGGCTTGAAATCCCAGAAGGCAATTCTCCACGACCCAACTCTCAGGTGCAAGGAGGCGATGACGTGACACAGCGTGCTCGGGCCACCTTGTCCTCAGGGTGACCTCCCTGCTCTTCAACACTACGGATGTCTGTGTGGCCTTGGAGCTCACGGGCCTCCTGGACAGCGCCAGCCTTCTCTCCATTGATCGTGACGTGGCTTGTGGGTCGTCGTCCACACTGAAGGCTGCCATCCTTGATCTCCTTCAGCATGGGCTTCAAGTCCCCTCGCTCTCAGCAAGCAGGGCTGTCATCTCCTGTCTCAAGTTGTCATTCGCCAGCCTTTCCCCAGTCCTGATGCCAAATTCTTCTTTGTATCGGCCAGCATCTCTGATTCTTTGCTCAGCGTACAGATGACGTGAGGTCAGCGAGAGGACACGACCTGGACGCACCCCCTTCCTGATTCTGACCCTGCAGTACCCCCGGCTCTGTCTGCACCAGTCCCTCTCGATTCAAGTACAAGCTGTGCGCGATCAGGATCCACTGCGCCACAACTCTGGGTCTTCCCAAGGCTGTCCACGTAGTTATGTTCCACACAGTCGTGCAAGTGCCTCACGGGCGCGTGGGAGCGGGCCCCGAATGAGCAGGACTGGAGACAAGTCAATGCGCTATGGTGCTGGCAAAGGGTATGGAAGGTGCCGGGGACTGGCACGAGAGTCAATGGATCGCCTAGGAAGAAGTTCAGCCAGATGCTCCCGAGAGGGGAGGAGGGGATGACGGCGGGACACAACGAGGCTTCCCCTCACCACGGTGCACAGGTGGTCAGGAGAGACCAGCCCCTGGAGAAGGACATCCTGCTTGGTAAAGTGGAGGGACAGCGAGAGGGAGGGAGGCTCTCCAGGGACTGAGGGGCAGTGGGCTCAGGCCGGAGGACAGCTGTGAGGGATGGCGCCGGACCAGGTGGTGCTGAGTGGGGACCAGCTGGAAGGCACCGGGCGGCAGCGGCACTGCAGACCATCCCGCACACTGCCCAGCACAGCAGCTCTGCGACAGGTCCACTCATCCCCAGGGGACACTGGCCTCGCCAACAGCTGCTTGACCACAGTTTGACCCCCGAGACACTGTTCCAACTCAGCACAGGGAATCATGGGAGGGGTCATCATCCTCACACGTGAGAGGTGAGTACACAGATCTCAGAAAAGCCGAGGAACTCGCCCCAAGTCACACAGCCCAGCAGCCACCAAGCAGGGAGACAGCGCAGTGTCCGCCTGCCCAGCCCCGGGATCGAGGGAAGGAGGGGTGTTTCCCCTAGCGCCCTGCTTCCGCCTCCCTCAGGTTTACCGCAGCCAGCTTGGCGCCTGGCTGACTTGAGGCCTCCTACGGTGGGGGGGGGGGGGGGGGGGGGGGGGGGGGGGGGGGGGGGGGGGGGCCGAGGAGGGAGCGGCCAGAGGCAGGAGCAGGCGGGCAGATGGGGCAGATCGTGTGGCCAGCTACAATTGCACTCTATTATTGATGGCGGAAGCCAACTGGACTTCGGCACTGGGAGATTGTGTTACCTGCCCAGCCATGCAGGCCCACGGGACAGGCCTCCATATTCAAGAACCTGATCCCACAGCCCGGAACTCTCAGGGGACCGGGCAGCACAGGACGGACAGGTGCCTCCAGGTGGTCAGCACCAGGGGGAGGGTGATGACACACGAGCAGCTGGGTCCCTCATCTCCTGTGTGTACACACACACACACACACACACACACACACACACACACATACACACACACAGTCTCGCAGGGTGCCTTTCAACAAGCCCAGGCTTTGGGCAGTGCAGATCCAGTCATGACCTGCGATCACGAGCCCGACACTGCGTTCCTGCGTCCCGGCTGGAGTTGTGGGAGCAGCCAGAACCCCCAGCCCCTTCCCGCCGGCAGTGCCATAGCTGCCACTGCCCACTGGGTTTGCCCACTGGCCCCTCCGCAGCCCAGGACCACCACCCTCTGCTGGCAGTGCAGGAAGCAGGGCTGGCAATGAAGGTCCTGGGTCCGTCTGGGCTGAAGAGGAGCCCCCGGGTCTGGGAGGCAGGGATGGACGCTGAAGGCGGATGCACAGTGAGCACCTGTGCCAGGTATCGTATTTTTCAGACCATAAGACACACTTTTTCCCCCTTGAAGTGGGGGACACTAGAGTGCATCTTCTGGTCTGAAGGTGTGGTAGCCCAGAACATTTCAGTATACTGGTACTATTTGGTTCAGAATAGTTTTTTCTTGTTTTCCTGCTCTTAAATCTGGATGTGTCTTATGGTCAGGTGTGTCTTATGGTCTGAAAAGTGTGGTACTTCCTCACTGCCAGCACAGTTCTGAGCCACCCAGCACAGAACACCCCACACAGCCCCAGGGGAGTGGGCCATTCCAGGGCTCCCCACCCCCCACCCCAGGCAGACCCCGGAGGACAAGGTCCAGCACTCCCAAGGGTCAGAGAGGGGATCAGTCAACAGCATGCCCAGAAGCTTCACAATTAGCACCCTGCAGCTACCAGGGAAACCTGATCAGGTGCCCTAAGTTGAAGCCACTCTGCCAGTGGAACCCTAACAAAACCCACTGCCGGGGCGTCTAACCCCACTCAGCGAGCCCGCAGAGCTGCGCCAGGGATGCTGAGGCTGTGCCTCTGCATGGGGGTCGTCAGCCTCATCCTTTTCTTGCAGAGTGGCCGGTAGATTAGAACCGCTGATCTGGAGGTTGGCAGCCCAGCATCTAGCCCACAGCACCCTGGGGACCTTGTGTGCCGGTGGCAAGGTTGGCGCAGAGCTGCCCACGTGGAGAACAGGAAGGACTTGGTCCTCGGGAGTGGTGGGCAGAGAAGGCAGCGTGTGGCCTCCACCCCTCGGCGCGCACACAGCGTCATATACCTTTGGGGTTTCCTTGAACTCTTTCTGAGCATTCTCTCGGAGCGGCACCTTTCCAAATAACTTCCATCCCAAGTCATTTTGTTTGTCAAGTCTTGCATTTTGCTTTCTAGCAAGCAAATTCCTACAGGAAGAAAATAACAGGGTTAGGGGGTTCCAGGCATTCACAGAAACAGGAGGGCAGTGCCCAGCCCCTCTATACCATGCCACACAGCTGTTCCTGCGACCGCAGGGGCCCCACACCCAGGTCTGCACACCTGGCACTCACAGCTGGTCACACCGCAGGCGAGGCAGCCGTGAATAAGGGGTGTGCAGTGTCACAGTGCAATGAGGCGCCCAGGGTGCAAGTCCCAGCTCCAGCTGTGACTCCGTGTCTCGGTTTCCCTGTTTAACCATGGTGCTGAACAGATGCTCTGTTTCCGAGTCTCTTCATTAGTGTACACTGGTTACAGGGAAACCCAAACTTGGGGCCGGGGGGTCAGCGCTGACTCACAGCGCCCCCTGTGGGTTTCCCAGGCTGTAACTTAAGGAGTGGAAAGCCCCATCCTCCCTGGAGCGGCTGGTGGTTTTGAACTGCCCGCCCTGCTGATCAAGCGTGACCCAGTGTATAACTACTACCCCACCAGGGCTCTTTCCACCGGCTGCGAGGCTAACGTACACGGTCTCTACAGGGGAGGCACCAACCACCAGTGGAAAGGTCAGTGGGTCAAACCCTCACCAAAGCTCCTCAGAGACAGGCTGGCAAATGTGTCGGGAATGGCTAAGGCCCTGTTCTACTCTGCACCCCAGGGTGCTCGGGGCCTATGGCCACCGCATGCGTCTGAGGTGAGCTGCGGGGCTGCCCGTGTGGGAGGTGCCGGGCAGCAGTTTGAGTCACCTTCTCAAGGAGCACACCCAAGTGGTGTGGGAACGGGGAGGTGCTCAGGAGGGCCCATGGGGTACCGAGTCAGAGACCAGCGACGACACCCCAAACCACAACCACCACAAATAAAGAGCAGCAAGGGCAGCCTGTGAGGAGCCCGCAGACGCAGGGGCGGGCTGCAGACTCAGAAGGGCCTTTATGGGCTGGTGAGCTCTTGGAGGACGTCACAAAACCGGGAGAAGAAGGAAAGAGGAGCACAAAGCTCAGAGTGACAGAACCCAGGGAACCCAGGGAGCGGCCCTGGCATCCGCTCTGCCTCCCATGTGTCGGAAGAACCCTGGGCGCACAGGGCTGCCAGCAGCTGAAGTTCAGAGGGAGATTACCGGGCTTTTCTTCCGCCGTGCCCACTGGGTGGGAACCTCCAACCTCGGCAGCTGTGCTCATTAGCCGTCTGTCCCCCCAGGAGTGCGGGTGTCTGTCACAGCACCTGCATTTCACTGGGTACCCTCCGTGGTGGGTGCCTAAGCTCTGGATTCACACACAGGCGAGTGGTTCACCTCCCCCCAAAGCACTGGAAGGCAGGCCTGGCATTCTGCTCCCTAAAGGCGCCAGCCCCGGGAGCCGGACAGGGCAGCCTCTCTGATGCCTGGCCATCACTGAGCACCTCCTGACTCAGTGCCAGCTCACCCTGTGGATGACGCACAGAGGTGACGGAGGAACACACTGGGGAGGGACGGTCTTCCAGACGGTGAGTGACCCTGACAGCATGGGAAGACCGCGGGTTGTGGAGCTGGGGACCGACCGATCCAGACTGAAACCGAACATGGGTGAAGAACATGAATTTGACATCACTTAAAAGTGCCTCCCGCAGACCCGGCATGTATAACTCTCAAAGAAAGGGGGCCCGGTCTGGTGGCTTCTAACATGTCCTCCACTCTATTTAACAGAGAGATATGCATCTGCTCAATGTCAGGATCCCTGCTGTGGCTGTCACCTCACCTGGGGTCAATCTGAGGATGAAGAGTGCACGGGTGGAGTCTAGCCCATCAATCCACATAGCCAATGAGTCCTCTGTGTGGGCCTGGCCCTCTCCTGGGAATCCTGTGGTCCTTCCTTCTTGGAGGCAGAGACGCTGTCTCTCTCGGCTCACTTCCTTGGACACTACTGACGACACTCGCTGCCCGAGAGACTCGACTGACCAGGCTGGCTCCCTGCAAGACGTCCCTGAGGAGAAGCCACATGGCCCTACCCCGACGCAGCCAGAAGCCGGGACCAGAGAAGCCACGAGGAGACCCTGCCAGCGCTGAGAGGCTCACAGCTCCGCTGGGTGCAAAGACTCCACCCACTGGCTTGTGGTCATCGCTTTCGGCATCACTGCACGTGTTTCGTGAGTCCGAAGACTTTGTAGGTGGCATCGGACATATGGGCTAATATCAGACTTATGCACTTATCTGGACTGGGCTGGGATGTTTTCTTCATGTACAATTACCCTTTATGTAAAACTCTCTCTTATAAACATATGCATGTGCTTGTGAATTTCTCTCATCTACTCAGACTCACACACTGCTGTGTGTCATTGTGAATATGTGTGTGTTTATCAGCACCTACAGAGACAACAACTGAACCTCTTGGGGTGCATGGGAAGCGGTGGGGGGACGTGAGCAGGGAGCCAACAATGACAGGTACCGGGGAAAAGTCAATGCTCTAAAATTGATGGCGAGAAGGGATATAGCTTTTCTGGTCTTGCTTGATCAATCAAATTGTATCTAAGGAATTATTGAGAAATAAATATAAGTATAATATAAGGATAAGTATAATAGTGGAAGGAGGTAATAAAAAAAGAGAGGAAAGGGCTGAGCCCCGGTGGTGTAGTGGTTGTGCGCAGGACTGCGAACCACTGGGACGGAGGTTCAATTCCAGCAGTGGGGCTGGGCCTCCTACTCTCACCACCGGAGAGCAGTGATGCCCCCCCCCCCAAAAAAAAAAGCCTAAAAAAAAAAAAAAGAGAGAGGAAAAATAAATTTGTGTATTTGTTTATATATGTATATATACGCAAATGCAACAAGGAAGCAGATGGACCTTGGGCCTCTACTTAAATCTTACCTCAGTATAAAAACGGTTTGTTCTAATAATGTGACATTGTATGATGCTCCCCTTCCTGACAGGACTGATCACTGAAGACAAAATAGGTGCACAAGCAAATGTGGTGAAGAAAGCTGATGGTGGCCAGCTATTAAAAGATGTAGCATCTGGAGTCCTACAGGCTTGTAGTTAAACAAGCAGCCATCCAGCAGGAAGCAACAAAGGCCACTGCAAGTAGCACATCAGTCTGTGTAATTATGAGGTATCGAGGGGAAAAGTTATCACAAGTTCAAAACCAAGCAACCCAAAATTTTTTCTTCTTTTTTATTTGTTTGTTTTGTTTGTTTTTTGGGCATCACTGCCCTCTGGTGGTGGGAGTAGGAGGCCCAGCCTTGCTGCTGGATTTGGACCTCCAACCCAGTGGGCCGCAGTCCCGCGCACAACCACTACGCCACCGGGGCCCAGCCCCTAAGCAACCAAACTGATGTGAAGGGGTGTGGATGTGGAGACCCAAAACCCACCTGTAAGAAAAGTGGACAACCCCTCTCCGAAGGGCCACACAGGAGGGATGATAAATCTAGGGTGCAATAGACCACAGATGAACCACATAACTATCTTCTAGTTTAATAATTCCTCCCCTTTCTATTATAGTTTTTATTTGCTTTACCCCATTAATCATATTAGACTTGCGTATGTTCATTTGTATATTTAAGATCGTTTGGTACATGAAAGTCAAGATCGAGAACCCTTCAGACACAGTAACAGGAGTAATAGCTCCCTGAGGGTACAGGGAAGAAGGGATGGCAGAATGGAGCGCTGATAGCATTAATGACTGTATAACCCCGGACTCAATGGGATCATGGGATTGAACAACAGAATCATGTATGAATGGAAATATTGGCTTGTGCAAGATATGGCAAAAAAAGAGACTATTATAGAAGGGAAAAAAAGAATAAGTGTTCCTGGGGGGTAGGATGGGGGAGGGAGGGGGCTAAGGGGGCTGGTATCAAGGAGTTCAAGAAGAAAGAAAATGTTTTTAAACGGATTGTAGCAATTGTGCAATACTGCTTGATGTGATTGAACTATGGGATATTATGATATCTGTAAGAGCACCCAATAAAGTGATTTTTAGAAAGTGCCTCCCGTAAATGATATCTCAGTTATGAAGGCCAGAGACGACCTCCTCAAGACACGGCCTCACCCCGGTGGCCAAAGGTGCTATCACCTGCTGGACACCACAGGCCACTCACACTTGGCGGCCTGTGGCCCGCATCTCATGAGGAAGGGAAGCCCTTCCGGGGCTGAGGGCTGTCAGGAAAGAAGGGGTGTATCAGAGCTGTGGCCTGCTGCTGCCAGCAGCCCCGCAGAGAGGCCTGCTTGCGTTGAGATGGCAGCCAGAACACCCCCCGCCCCGCCCTGCCGCCAGCAGTCCCACGTTGTCGTCCCACATGGGGCCATGTTCCAAGACTTGGAACCCACTCATCGGTCACCGGGTGGTTTGGGTTTTTCTCACTCTTCTAAGTAGACTCCACGTTAGCTGAGACCAAATGACTTGTCCACGCAGTAGCACCGCGAGTCTGGACGTGCCCTACACCAGGGATCCTGGCGAAAACTGCCGGGACGTGACTGGCGCGGGGCTGATGCTGGGCCTGCTCTCGGGAACCAGCGTGCCGTGCATGATTAAGGACCTCGGAGACGTCCTGTCCTAGTGGTTCAGAAAAGCATGCACACGCCTCATGGAGGCAAAGACTGAGAAGCAGATGGGCCTCTGGCACCACCGAGCTGGTGCCAATGCAGTGACCCTACAGACAGGACCCATGAGAGCTGCCCCTGGGTTTCCAAGGCTGTGATCGTGACGGAAGCGCTGGTCATACTGCTCTCCAGCAGAGGGGTCGGTGGGTTTGAACTGCCCACCTCTCCGTTAGCAGCCGAGTGTTCCACCAGCTCTGGGCTGGCAAGCCTGGGCAGCGTAGCAAAGGAAACAGGGCGCAGGTTGTGAAGCCAGGCTCCACTGTAACCAGCCCTCCCTGTCTGTTCTGGGACAGAGCACATCGCCGGTTCCCACTCACAGGGGTGGCCTGGGGCCACTGACTGGGTGAAACCAGGAAACCAGAGCCCCTGCTGATCCTCGGGTTCTCAAGTCGCTCTCTGTAAATACAGTGAGAAAGGCCTTTCTTTCAGAAGTGCATGTCCATGTTTCAGAGACATGGGAACGCCACCAAGCAGCCAGCAGGGCTGCGCCAGCCCAGGACACGAACACACACACATACACACACACACCACACACACACACACACGCCCCCAGACCTGCTTGTTTCGGCATAGGGGCATGTGGTGACTACAGACAGGTTAGACCACCAGCAGCCACTGATGACTCTTTAGAACTGGACAAACTGGTCTTTCGGTGATGTGAATGACAGGCTGCCAGATTCGGAGTCACAATGGGACACCTTCTTGGACTGGTAAAGGGAAGCTTCCAGGAGACCGGGGAAGAAGAAAGGCTTCCGTGCAAGAAAATGCCCTCAAATCAGCTCACCACCAGCACCCAGCCCAACCTCACCCAGTCCACTTAGACAGGATCCAAGTGCCCTTTCTTTGCAACCACAAACCTGTCTAAAATGCCTTTTAGGATCTGTCCAACTCACACACAAAGGATCTGCCCCATGTAGCTTTACCCCGTGGACACACACAGAATTGCCTAAAACTGTGAAAGAATTTCTCCTTTGTCAGTGCAAAAGGTATGAATCAAATTTTTCAGGGGGTCTGAATAAAATATCTCTTTCTGAGAGTCTGACAAGTCACAGAGTTAATACAAGATCTGTTTTTTCAACCGATTTGGGTTGTTTTCACAGGAATCACTGTATACATTTAGAAAGTGGTGGCTTGTGTTATATGGTATTGCCCAAGTTTGGTTTCAAGCTGGCCTCTGTTTTAGGGTACAAGAGACCCCAACCTCACCTCTAATTAAAGGAGAACATTGATTAGGTATAAAGGGACCCAGACCCACCACCCTGATAGAGGGAGCAGGGAGCACGAGGTCACAGTGTGCCTGAGGGTGACATCAAACACACAGAACAAAGGAACTGGCACAGACTCGTGATGGCTGGCAGATCAATACATGGCAGTTACAGGTGGAGGACAGAAGCAGGAACAGGCCATGACTGGGGTATGCACAGTATGTCAGGAGGGTTTCCAAGATGGGTCCAGCGCAAGACGGATAGGGTGTGACTCGTGACGATGTGACACCGCCCGCCCGCCCCACCTCCATACTGTGCCCAGTCTGGTGACCTCCATCGAGAAGAGCCACTGCCCCCCTCTGCGCTGGCTAGAGAGAGGAGGAGGGAATCCTCTTTCCAAGCTGCTCTGCCTGGGGGAGAGATTCTCCACGAAAAAACCGCAAGCCCAGCTCAGTGCGCTCAAGTGGCCCGCAAGGACAGAGCGGAATGCTGCCCTGCGACTTTCTGGGACGGAGGCCTGTTGTGGGGATCAAAGGCCGGCCCGTGCTGCTCAGAGCAGCAAGTGGCTGCCCAAGTGTGCAAGACCAGTCTCCCCCTCCGGGCCGGGAAGGAGCACTCGGCCTCACTTCTCCCAACACAGACGAGCTTGTCCTGTGGGCCATCCATCTTCTTCTCCAGCGCCCACATTCAAATGCGCCCACTCTTCTGTTGCTGGGAGTCGGAACTGACTGGATGGCACCTAACAATTTCACCTGGTTTAAAAACTAACTTAACCATTTCTTGGTGGCCAGTGATCAATTCCTGATAACGATGAAACTTTGTGGAAAGTCCATAAGATGTACTGCTGGGTTTTTTTGCTTGTTTTTTTGTTTCATTTTTTTGGGGGGGGCATCACTGTCCTCTGGTGGTTGTGGGCGCTACCCAGCACTGCTCCTGAGAGCCACCGCTGGATTTGAACCGCCAAGCCCATGGGCTGCAGTCCCGCACTCAACCACTTACATTGCCGGGGTCAGCCCTGATGTACTTCTGTATTTTTTTTTTGGGGGGGGGGGGCGCATCACTGCCCTCTGGTGGTGGGAGTAGGAGGCCCAGCCTTTGCTTCCTAGAGCTGGAATTGAACCTCCATCCCAGTGGGCCACAGTCCCGCGCACAACCACTACACCACTGGGGCTCAGCCCGTATTTCTGTTTTATAAAGACAAAAGTGCTGGAAAAGTTGGACATTTAGGAAATCTTGAATCTCCCAATTCCGTGGGACTAGTCTGGCTATTGATTTTTCTGATTATTAGCACAATCACATCATTTTCCCACAGAATGTTTATTTGACGGCTACTCAGATGTTTAAAGACTATGCTAATGATGTCGGTGTAGTCCCGACTACTTGGTATCATGTCTCAAGGTTATTCGTTATATCTGAAGCTCATTGGTCCTACTCACGTTTTCAATTTTATAAAGTATCGTTATAGTTAATCATGGCCTTATGTTAGTTACATTATCTGTAAGTAAGTTTTTACTTAGCTGACTTGCTGAAAAGACTTGACCAAAATATTTCAACAAGATGGACTATAAGGGCTCAAATAGAATGTAAATGTTTAAAAAATAATGATGGCTTGATACAAATGATGTATGAATTATTGTAGAGAGCTGTGAGAGGCACCAATGAAACGAACTTTAAAAAGAAGATGCACTATATTAGACTTACGAAAAGGCCTGTGATATTTTAAAAGTGGAGACCACTGTACTAAATACAGATTTGCAGGACTGTTGATTAGACGCAGGTGAGCGCTCAGACTACGGCTGGCTCCGAGTCGTGGAAAACAGACTGAGCGGATGGGAGAATTACTGGTCTTATGTGTAAATATGACTGGAATTTAAATATTCTACTTTTCAAACGTAAGAAATTATTCCCCTCTGTTCTTCTGAATTACCAAATTAATGAGTGTTTTTCACCTGCAGTTCGAGTTTGGTTCTTGTTATCCTATTCCTATGCAGTCACATACATAACCAAGTAAGAGGAAAACAAGAAATACGAGAACAAGGGAAAACAAACAAGCTTACAAACAAACAAACAAGTCAATAAGCTTAAAAACAACACGCAGACTAATTAAAAAACAAAACAAAACAAACTCACGCCCACTCTGTTGATGCCCACTGCTAGTGGCCCTACAGGACTGCCCGTAAGTTCAGAGATGGTAGATCTTTTGTTTGTTTTGTTTTGGGGCATCACTGCCCTCTCTCTGGTGGTGGGAGGAGGAGGCCCAGCCTTGCTGCTGGATTTGAACCTCCAACCCAGTGGGCCGCAGTCCTGCGCACAACCACTACGCCACCCGGGCTCAGCCCAGAGACGACAAGTATTGAAGCGGGTAGAAAGCCCATCTTCTTCCTGGGGAGCAAGTGGTAGCTTTGAACCGCTGACCTGACAGATCGCGGCCCAAAGCATGACCACCGTGCGAGTCCGGGCAGACCAGAGAGACAAATGCACAGACACGCATGTGGACATAAGGGAAAGGTTTATAGACAAGAGGAGTGGAACACTGAGAAAGCAGCCCAACCCAGTCCAGTCCAAGGTCATAAGTCCGATATTAGCACACATGTCCGATATCAATCTATAAAATCTCCTTCCGACTCACGAAGCACGTGCAATGACACCAGGACAATCACAGCTGGCAGGGGTCTCCCCATGGCTCCTCGTTTCCAGGGCTCAGGGTCCATCAGCAGTATCCACGGCCGGGAGAAGCATCTCAGCGCAAGCAGAAGTCTCCACGTGGCTTCTCTGGCCCCAGAGGTCTGGTTCCATCAGGGTAAGTGCATGTGGCTTCTCCTCCGCTCCTCCAGTCTCCAGGAATCAGGACTAGTCAGCACGCTTCATCATGTCTGGCCAGTAGTTGGTCTCCAAGGAACTGAGTCTCTGGTCTCTCATCTCTGTGGGGGGCATATGGCCAGATTTCCCAGAATTGTCAGAGAAAGCCATGCCCAGTCAGAGGTCTCCCTGGCTATCTCCAGATTGACAGGATAGACTCCACCCCTCCACTCTTAGTCAAATTGGCACCAGAGTATGTGACTGCCACAACCACTAGGTTACCGGGCGCAGGAGATAATTATCCTTATAATCAAAGTATGTTGCTAAGGGGGGCTTCAACAAGTTCGTGGAAAAATAGAATGAAAAGATAATGGAATTTTCCCATGAATTTTTTGAAGCTTCCTTGTATTAGTTACTGAAATAGTTGGTTCTGCATTAAGCAGACTATAAATAGGTCTAGAGCTTATGACCCTTGAACTAGAAAAGTCTGGTGTGAAAACTTGGTCATGTTGGAGAGACCATAACTAGAGAAGCATTTGAAGTTAAAGCTGAGATTCTACAAAGAGAACGGCGTTCGGTTTCCTGTTGCTCTTGCGAAGAGGCACTTTTTACCTTAAGAGGATAACGTGCAATCTGTGGTCCTGTAGCAGCTGCTCAGGCACATGAAAAGCACATAGGAAAATAAATACCTCATAGGACTTCTTCCCTTGGTGCTAAGACCTAGGGCCATGGTTTGTGGGCCCTGTCAGGTAAGTGGCTTAACAGGGTTCTGTCTCTTCCTGTGGCATCGGGGGACTTCCAGGCTTGCAGGGCCACCTGCAGTGCAACCACTGGTCCCTGTTCACCTGAAGCACTAAGAGCAAGGAGGCTCTTGGCCCGTGGAAATTAGACATGGCAGCCAAGCGAGCGAGCTGCCTCTCCCAGAATGCCTGCACTCCCAACGCTAAGTAAAACCAGGGGCTCCCCAAATGACCTTACTGACAGACGAACGAGGCCGACCCGGGGAAAACATGGCGTGTGACCCAGACTCTCTTAGTCGGGCATGGACTGGCCCGAGTAAGAAAAGAGTCCTGCCTAACTTTACTGAAGTGGTGTCAGTCTTTAATGCAATGCTTTAAAGGTCTCTTTCCTGGGTGAGGGAAGACTTTTTGAGACCTGCCTAACGTAAAAGAATGTGTGGACGGGAAGCTCTCAAGGGGACGTTGCTGGAAGGGGCCTGGCTTGCCTTACTAGCCCAGGCACCATCAAATTGCAAGGCATTAAGACCTGGACGCCTTTGTCACAACTTAATGAGGCCAAGAGGCCCCCATAGACTGGCAGACCTGCAGAGGACGGAAACGTCCCGGTGGTCAGCAGCAGGCAAGCAGGCAGGGCAAGATTCCTGACCCGTGCTAAACTGTGCGCTGCTGGTAGCTGGGTCTCCTCGTGCGTTACTGGCTTGCTAGGTATTTGCGATCCCCCCACCCCCTTGACAATTCTCTCCGGAGTGAGGTTTGCTCAAGCTCTGTACTTCTTTTGCTAGTAGTTTTCTGTAATGACGGGAGAGAAAACGCCAATGCCCCTGCCTGGCCCAGCAGCACTCCTGGCGCGGCCTGCCCCGGTATCCATGGGACACAACTCTCAGGCTTTGTCTGGCGAGTTCCCAAAAGGTTTTAATATAATAGACTTTATGGAGCTTAAACTACAGTGTACAAGGACTGCCTGTCCACAAAGGTACCATGCATACTTGAGTATAAGCCAAATTTCCCAGCACATTTTTTGTGGTAAAATTAGGAGCCTTGGCAGATATTCGGGTCGACTTATACTCAAATATATATGGCAAGTAGAAAAAGCTCTGCTACCAAATCATAGAAACATTTATAACAAGAAAATATCAAACTGTGAAGCTCTTGTTCCTACAAATATCTCCCACCCAGACACTTCCAGGGTGGCGTTCACACCTCTCTAACATTTCCCCCAAAGAACTGTGTGCTTTTAGCTGACACTATGTCAAAACAGAAGAAAACAAAAACAACAGCTAAACTCGCTGCCGAGGAGTCCATGCTGGCTCACAGCGAGCCTCGGTGGGTTTCTGGGATGGGAGCCATTCGCGGGGGTGGAAAGCCCAGTCTTTCTCCCCAGGAGCTTCTGGAGGCTTCAAACTGCCGACCATGCAATCGCAGCCCAACCTGTAACCACACCACCAAGGCTCCGGTTTGGCATCCTCAGGGGACTCAAATTGGGCGTACGTGTGTGAGTGCCCGAGAGAGAGAGAGAGAGAGAGAGAGAGAGAGAGAGAGAGAGAGATCCTAAAAAGCAGCCTGAAGGGGCCAGATCAGTGCTAGAGGATGGATGAGAGGAGGCTTCCCAAGTGAAATCCCCTAAGACCGTCCTTGCTGCCGCCCTTGAAGAATGGGCAGGTGCGTCGTCAAGATAGAAAAAAGTCCTTGGCACAACATTCCAAGCCTTTCCTCATGCACACAGTTTTCAATTTCCCTAAGCCATGCTTGTCCTGTGCCCTTGAGACACTCTCTCATGATTACCCTTGGAATCCCCAAAGCAGTCACCTTCTGCTTCTCGGAACTGACCTCCTGCCTTGCTTTAACTGGCTGAGTGGATCTCCAGTGAAGTCCATTTTAATGTAAGTTTCCCTAAGGAGATCATGATGAAGGGAGTTTGTCTGCAGCCATCCATTGATCTCAGAGACACGTCGAAACAGGTTTTATTTGGAATAAATGTATGCATCTACAAACTGGACCCTAAACAGAAATACTTTCTGACTTACCCGTGGATAAACTACAGCATTCGCAGTGTCCAGGCATAGAAGGTCCTATTTCACAAACACATGGAGATTAAATGACACACACCTGTCGTTGACAATGCAATCGCCGGTACCATGCAACAAGCCCCACACTCCTCCTCCCTATTTTCACTGTGAAAGCACCGCTCTCCATCCCAGCTCGGGGGTGACTTCGCATTCCTCAACAGTACCTCTGGCATCCTACTCCTGGAGACGCCACGACGGCCCCTCCCAGGACACGGAGGAGGACTGGCCCAGGGGCTTCTTTCTCCTGCGTCACTGCTGGAGGGAGTAGAACTATTCACCTTTATGTACGGCCGCCAGAGAAAATAAGTCATGAGGAAATCTGTTTCTATAAGGGTCATAAGAGGTTAAGCCCTGAGCTGCCTCCGAGGTCCAGCCGGTCGGTCCAGCCGCTGAGGTGCAGCGACAGGGAGGGCTCGTGAGATTAACACCAGCTTCCACCTCAGCCCGTGCTGGGGCTCACTGAGGGCTGACGTTCACCACCCACAGCTGCTGCCTCTGAAAAGCAAGGGGGCAGGTTGGAGGGGGGCAGAGTGTGGCCCAGGAGCACAGAACACTGTCCTTGATGCCAGCGGGACCTGGAGGTGGGTCCCAGGGGTCTGGGCATGATCAGGGTGCTCTGCCCTGAGGTGGGGGCAGCAGAGAGCAGTTGAGGATACAGTAGAGAAGCCTGTTTCTCAGCCCTCCGTGAGACACAAAACACCACTGCTGCTGTCACACCAAACAAGAGTAAGGCACTAACAGAGACGTCACCTTAGGTTTGAGATTTTCCTTGCCCACAAAACCAATCATTAGCCAGGAAAACAAAAACTCCTGACTCCAAATGAGGCCTACTCTTTCCCAGCCAAACCTACTAACCTGACTTCCTCAAGGAAAGCCTACGACAGTGTCGAGGCTGCAGGTGGCGAGGAGCAGAGGCCATGCTGCAAGGGGACATCTGTGGGTCCCAGGAGAGGAGCGTCAGGGCTCCAACTATCAGGAGACAATGAGCCAGTGACTGCCTCCCTCCCCCCTCCGCCCCCCTGTAGCTGTCTCTGGAATCAGGTCCTCCTCCCCACAGGACCCTCTGAGCACTGCTCCTTGGGGATGCAGCTGGGGCTCCCGCGTGAGTCACGAAGACCTTACAATACTTGCACCTGGCCTCACACACGGCAGAGCAGACATGGCCCTTGGTCCTCCATGGGGGACTTTAGGAAGGGCCAGGACTTTCTTCCAGGGGCCTCTGGGTGGACTTGAACTTGAGGCGTTGGCACTGTCTGGGGGCCAGGGGCACTAATGTGACACAGGTGCACTCACTCTGTCCCGGGCCAGCCGCAGGGGGACCCTGGGGAGGGAGAGCCTCTCTTGAGGGCAGTCCTGGGAATCCTGCCTTGCACACAGCAGGGGGATGCCCAAGCCAGGTGACAAAGCTTCAGTAGCAGCACCGGCAAGAGCCTCATTACTGCATTTGGCCAAAAGCTCAGACCCCTGGGCGGGTCATCACTGAGGAGACCCCACGGGGAGCCGCTCTGGGTTTGGCAAGGGCCACTCTGACAGGCCTGAGCTGGTGGTCCCTCCTGTGCCCAGCAGGTGGTGCAGCCCATGAGAGCTCCCAGGGGGCCTCTGCTGGAAGAGCGGAGAAAAGCCTTTCAGTCAGCACTGGCCCCTGCCAAGGGCCTTTCATGGGGGATCAAAGGGTTTGTAACAAGGACGCTGGGCACATTCCATTGGCAGCATTAGGACAACAGCTGCTGACAGGGGTGGGCACGCCAGGCCTGTAGCTGAAGGCCCTGCTGCTGCCGCCCACAAGGCGCACACCAGACGGCCAACTTAGACACACGCCGTCCACCTGGCTTTCTCAAGGGTCACTCAGGCTACCAGGACACAGCCTAGCAGTTCTCACCCTCCCCACTGCACCCCTTCCTCCTCAGTCACCATGCCCATGGCACCACACCCCACTGCACCTTACCTCCTCCTCCCTCTACTGCCCCTGCACCCTACTCCCCGCCTTCCCCATGTACCCAATCTCCCATCGCACCTCTACCTCCCCTATATCCTACCTTCTCCACTATACCCACCTCTACACTTCCCACAGCACCCCATACTTTACCCCTGTAGACACTACCATTCCTACACTCCATCTTTCCCTGAGCATTGCCAGTACCCCATGTGCCCAGCTACACCCACACCTCTCACCGGCCTCCCACAGCCCATCTACAGCAAGCAGCACCACCCCCAGCACCCACTCCAACCTTGGCTGCTATGCTCCGTGTCGTCCACTCAAGCCCACCCTACAGGGAGGTCACAGAAATACACCCAGAGAACAGGCATCTCCTCCAGGCAGAGTCAGTCACACAAGAGGGTGGAAGAAAGCTCTGGGGACATGCATCTGCCGACTCAAATGAGAGGGACCAGCTGTAAACATCCACTACATCACAGGAGCAAAGGCTGGGCCTCCTACTCCCACCACCAGGGCAGTGATGCCTAAAAAAAAAAAAATCCACTACTAACCGGGATGTGGAATGCACACATTTGAATCTAGGGCAATTGGAAGTTGTCGAGAATGACATGGAACGCGTGCTGATCGATATCCTTCCTAGGCATCGTGAGCTGAAGCAGACTGGTGTTGGCCATTTTGAATCCGTCTACCTTCTACCCTGCAAGGAATGACATCTCAAGATTTGACGTTCTGGAGGCTCCGGACGGAAGACCTGATACGCTGTGGGAGGACATCAGGCACATCACTCACGCTGCGACGGGGGGCGCCAACTCCGTCCACATGTGAGAAACACACCGCCCGTGTGATCCAAGAACTGCAAACTACGCCATCCAAGTGCAAAGGAGGGAATGGTATCGGCACTGAAGCTGTGAGCACCTGCTTGCAGATGGCGATGGGCAACAGTGGACGCCCCACATCCACCTGCAAGGTCCGCGCAAAGATGAAGCCTCAGCTGAGTCCCCGGGGCCGTGGTCAAAGGCTGTGAATGGCCTTGCTGAGAGAGCGAGCACGCAGTCGAGTTGGTTACGCAGGCACAGTCAGGTTTAATATGATCTTATCACTTGATCCCTCTTTTGAACCAATTAAAAGTTGTTTCAGTTTTTAAAAACTCAAACCAACAGTGGAGGGGGAACACATGAGGACTAAGCCTCTGGTGAATCCCCTCCGATCATGAACCAGGTATGAGCAGGGTTTGCGACCCTGTGGAATGCACAGGAAAGAGGACTATCACAGAGACAGGTACGTTACAATGTAACTGACACATCCTGCAGTTCCCTTTCCCATCAGATCAAAGCTCTGGTCTGGGTAGTCGTAAAAGGAGGAAAAGAAACATCGAAGCTGCCCTCAGTCCTCTTGGAGCTTGGGCTAGTTTCAGACAGGGTCAAAAACAACAAGAACAAGCGGAACTGACACCTTATTCCTTGATCGCCCCACTGATCCGTTCCAAACTTAGTCTAGATTTTAATATTTTCTATTGTTCTTTCAATCGAAACTTTTCTGTTTTACTTTGTTATTGTTGTTGATAGTGGCTCTTAAAAAATGTTTTTCTGGGCTGAGCCCCGGTGGTGTCGTGGTTGTGCGCGGGACTGCAGCCCACTGGGATGGAGGTTCAATTCCAGCTCCACGGAGCAAAGGCTGGGCCTCCTACTCCCACTACCAGAGGGCAGTGATGCCCCCCCAAAAAAGACTTAAAAAATGTTTTTCTGTATATGAAATATAAGACGGGCAAATCTATAGCAACAGTTAAGTGGATTAATGGTTTCTTGGGGTTATGTCAGGGGAGGTTAGGGGGAAATGGGGAGCTACTGACACCGGAAAGAAGTCAATATTCTAAAATGGACAGAGGTGATGGTTGTACAACTCTTCTTGGTATGACTGAACTAGTGAATTGTATAATATGTGGATTATGTGCCAAAATAAAAAAAAAGTAAAAGAACATTGCTCATGAAGAAAGCAAAAGGTTATTAAAAAGACAGGAATGAAAAAAAAAAAAAAAACAGCTGAGCCCCGGTGGTGTAGTGGTTGTGCGCGGGACTGCGGCCCACTGGGACGGAGGTTCGATTCCAGCAGTGGGGCTGGGCCTCCTACTCCCACCACCGGAAAGCAGTGACGCCCCCCAAAAAAAGACAGGAATGAAAACAACAACAACAACAACAACAAGACAGGAATGAAAAAAATCAGAGTGGATGTCAGAAGAGACTGAACCGTGTTCTTAATCGCAGAGCAGCTGAAGCAAGTGCAAGAAATGAAGGCACACAGCTGAGCGGGCATTCCCAAGGGCGCCTCAAGACTGCAGGAGAGCACCCTAGTGAAGCGTGCAGCCTGGGGGCTGGAAAGCCACAAAGCAGGAAACGTGCTCGGCTTCTCCTAAACCGAAAGAACTAAGGAAAACTTCAAGACTTCACTGCAACATTCAGGAATTGTACCCACAAACTATCACCCAGTCAGTGTCCCCCAAGGAAGTGGTCAGCACTGCAGCCCTTCAGAGGGAGCGTCTGAGCAGGAACAAGGGCGCTGAAGGAGAATTCCCAGCGGCCCTGGAAGCATGAGCCAGAATCGAGGCTCCAGGAACTGATGGAATCCCAACCAAAATGCCTCCACAAGCCGAGAAGCACCGGAAACACTGCTAGTCTATTTCAGGAACTCTGGAGACAGTTAACCCGCCAACCAATTAGAAGCGATCCATATTTGTGCTCATTCCAAAGAAAGGTGACCCAAGAGAATGAGAAAATTATCAAACAATGCCATTAACATGACACGTACATACAATTTTACTAAAAGTACTTTTAAAACAGTTGCAGCGATATCTCAACAGGGAGCCGGCAGAAACTCGATGCTGGTTCAAGAAGGGAAGTGGGGCAAAGCCCACCACTGCCGACATCCAAGGACCATGGTGGGAAGCAGAGACCTTCAGAAAGAGGCTCACTGGACGTTACCGACCATGCAAAAGCATCCTGCTCTGTAGGTCCTAACTAAGCATGGAGAACACCGAGAGGAAGAGGAGCTCATGGTGCGCACAGGGACCCTGTATATGGAACAAGGGAAGACGTCACCATTTAAAACCAGGAGCGGGGCCCATCAGGGATGCCTCCCTTTTCCATCTTAACGCAGCCTGTGTCTGAGCAAACGATCCAACAAGGCGGCCGATAGGAAGACGAGCGTGGCATCAGGGTCAGAGGAAGTGCTCACTGGTAACAGGGGACGCAGCCTAGCTTGCTGAAAGTGAGGGGGACTTGAAGGCCTGGTCAGTGAACATCAGGCACTGCAGTCTTCCATACAGAAGGGAAGGGAACCAAAACGTTCACACTGACCCGAGAAACAACATCAGGGTAGACAGACAGATGGAAGCTGTCGAAGACCTCATTTTGCTAGGATGTACCATGAAACTCACGGAAGCAGAGGTCGCGGGACAAAACGGTGCCGTGTACGGGGCAAATGTGCTGCACAAGACCTCCTTCAAGTGGGGAAATCAAGGGTGCCACTTGGAGGACAAAGGTACGCCTCTCCCAGGCCGTGATGTTTTCCATCGTCCCATATGTATGTGGAAGTTGGACAGTGAATGAGGAAGGCTGAAGAAGAAGTAATGCATTTGAACGTGGTGTCGGGTAAGAGTACTAAGATAGCCTGGTCTGCCTGGTGGCTGGGGGTCTCGTGGGGTCTTAGCCCCCAGAAAAGGAGGTGCTCCAGGGTGAGCCTCTCCACCCCCACTGCCCGTCCGTCCCCAGGGGTGCAGAGCTTTGCAGAGAGCACACGTGTGCACACAGAAAAAAAGCTGTGCAAGAACCTCACAAACAGACCAGGGTGGTTCTGGGAGGCGAAGGGCGTGTCCAGGGCTCGGTGAGGCAGACCCAGGCTCAGGCGGGCGTGCCAGGACGCTTGGTAGCGGTGCCAGCTGGTGGAACAGGTCCCACAGGCCCGACACTCACCAAACGCTCCTCCCCCAGTCCTGCCTATAAATCCCTGAGCCTCACACTTGCTGCACCTGTGTCTCAGCCTCCAGTGCGGCCTGAGCCAGGGAGTGGGCTGGGACGGGTCCCAGGGCTCTGGGCAACCCGCCCACACACTCTCTGTCCCCTGGCCCCCCCCCCCCCCCCCCCACCGAGCAGGCACTCAGGAAGTAGGCCTCAGCCCAGCTGCAGAGGTGGAGGAGGCGAGCCATGAACCCTTCTCTCCACAGGGCCCTGCCCTCATCCTTCCCCAGACCCGCTGTTCCGTCAGCTCAGTCCTGACCATGAGGGGACCGAGCCGGCCCACTGCCACCACCACAGCAACACAAGAACAAACCAAAGACACACAATGCATATAGCCGAGCTCCTCTTAGTTCATAAAGTGTCAGGTGAGCTCCCAGGGTCCCTCCAGCACCTACAGTGTGAAGCTGACTCTCAGAGAACCCTGGCACCCACAGAGTGAAGTGAGCCCCCAGGTCTCCACAACAGTATGGCCCTTGAGATGCTTTGTGAGCATGACCCCAAGTGAGGGACCCCTGGCCAGCCTCATCATTCCTGATCACATCCACCGGAGCCAGGCACCGTGCTGCCAGGCGAGGGGTGGAACCCTATTAGCACCTAACAGCACACAGCGCCCCCTCTGGTCACATCTCCGGGGACATGTTTGTGCGCATTGGTGCGTGGTGTGCATGTGCTGTGCATGTGCTGTGCATGTGCTGTGCATGTGGGCATGTGTGGGATTGCTGTGTACGTGGGTATGCGTATGTGTACCTGGGTTTGTGTGTATGTGTGTAGGGGGTATGCATGTGTTCATGTGGGCGTGTGGATCTATTTGCCCGGGTGAGTACATGAGCACACGTGTGTCCCTGTGTGCATGAGTGTCATGTGTATGCGGGAATGCATGTGGCCATGTGTAGGGGCAATACGCGTGTGTTCGTGTGTGGGATGGAGAAGCTGACTAATGACCACACTCTGGTTCTCATGTGACTCTGCACCCGGGGAGCAGCCCTGGTGCAGAGACCCTGGGCCCCTGCTCTCCCAGAGGCCTGGCTGCCTGGGCTGTGAGAGCTCTCCAGGTGCTCTCTGCCGCCAGCATGGGACTTGGGGGCGACTGCTCTGCCAGGGAGCACCAGCCCCACAAGAACGGCCGCTGGGGAGGGGGCACAGCAGTGAGAGCGAGGACGGGAGCACCCATGAGAGTGACACTGAGGATGGTGACGATGCCAGCAGTGATGACGCAGCAGGGCCCCGGGCAGGGCGTCGGCAGCCGTGATGAAGAAGGCAACGAGGGTGACAGAGGCGGAGACCACCCCCAGAAAGGCCACCGTGGGGGCCACACTGCGAGCCGTGCCAGCCCTGCCCAGCCCCCTTCCCAGGATGCCCCGCGCGCCACGCCAGCGTCCACGTGGCAAGTCTGCGGTGGAGACATCCTCCTCAGCCTTTGATGGACACACCTTGCACAGAACACTGTGACTAAAAAGTCCCAGCCATCTGCAGCTAACACCCACACAGAAAACGCCAGGCCCAGGGAGCTGCCCTAACGAGCCTTCCACCTGTCACGGACTCTGTGAGGGGACACTTCCTCCCCCAGGAGAACATTCCGGGCCACGCAGCACGTACAGGCACAGACATCAGCCTCCAGGGAGCCGTGTCCTCAGCCACACTGCCCGGACCCCGGGAGGCTCATGGGTGTGGGGTTTGTGAGCCATCTGGAAACAAGCCCGTGGCAGCCACACATAATGGCGGGAGCACACCGTAGGCTGGCCAAGCGCCCAGAGAGCAACGTCTCAGAGACTCGGAGGGAAAGAGGCCACTGTGATGTCCAACGTCTCACACACCGGCAGGCAGGCAAAACCCAGACTCTTCCTCTGCCTTAGACTGAACCCTCCACAAATGCCACCCGGCGAGACAGAGAGAGGGCAGTGCCTGTCCCAGAGCAGAGTTCAGCTTCACGGGGGTCTCGCTCGGGACCGAGTTTGGGAAGCAGGTCTCCGTGCAGGGAGATTCGAATCTCCAACATTTAAGTCAGCAGTGATGGCCCCTTAGGAGCCTTGGTCGGTACTGAGGCGCTGCTGAAGGCGAGCACATCACCCTCTCAACAAAAGGTTCCGAATGCACCCACTCCAAGGTGCCTTGGGAGAACGGTATGGTGATCCACTTCAAAATCAATCACAAAGAACCCCAGGGGCACAGTCTCACTCGGACATGCAAAGGACTGGCAGCACCAGCGTGGGCTTTGTAATGCGGAGTCAGCACTATCCACCCCCCCCACCCCTCTGCCTTGGGCACTCACATCAGATGCTCCTCCCAGGGCAGTAATGCAGACCCACATAACTGAACCCACTGACCCACAAATGAAGTGCCACCATGGCCAGGGCCACGCTGACATCATGAGCCACAGGAGGGGGTGAGGGCAATGGCCTCAGGAGCTGGCAGCCTTGACCCTGCTCTGGGGAGACCCGAGGCACCAGCACCATTCTGCGCAGCTCCACTTCACAGGGAGGGTTGCTCCCTGGAGCTTCGCCTCCCCCAATGCTCCCCGAACATTCTGGAAGCTGGAGAAGGGCCTGGTGGGCTGAGCGATACTGCTCTAGCAAACTACGCATGACTCAAGCAGAAACCACACGCCACCTGGGGGTCCGCCAAGTTCGGAGTTAGGGCCCTGGCCACCCACCGACGACATCACCTCCACACCCTCGTCACGCGCATCACTCCGTGGAGGAGAGGCAGCAGGGGCAGCCCGCCTGCCATCACTGGAGGGTTTACGGAGCCAGAGGGGTGGGTCTCGGGCCTGCCTGGGTCGCAGAACCCGGCTCACCTCCAGCGAACACTTAAGAAAGAGAGGGCAGGGCAGATGCTGCCGGCACCTGCACATAGACCTGGTTACCAGGGAGGATGGGTAGCTACGCAGGTGAGCGGCCGGGTAGGTGGGTGGGTGGAGGAGGGGCATGGAGATCATGGTGGAGAATGAGTGGGTGAGTGTGTGGATGCCATGGGCTCACGGAGCTCTGTGTATAATATCCTCACAAAATGCTGACCAGACCCTGCCACCTCACCATCATGGAGGTGCCTCCTTGCTGAGGGGCCCTCTCATACATTAAGTCTTGCTCCAATGGTGCATCCTTCCTGGTGGAGCATCCAAAGCCAGCAGGGGGGGCAATGCCCCGTTGTGACCCACAGGTTCTTACTGGCTGGTCCTTGGAAGTAGGCCTCTGGGTGTTTTTTTCTAGTGTAGTTGTTACATAACTTTGGTGTCAACTTGAAGATACGAAAATAGAGGGGGCTGAGTCCTGGTGGTGTAGTGATTGTGTGCGAGACTGCGGCTCACTGGGATGGAGGTTCGATTCCAGCTCCAGGGAGCAAAGGCTGGGCCTCCTACTCCCACCACCTGAGGCCAGTGATCCCCCCCCCCACCAAAAAAAATGAAAATATAGGAGTGGAGTCTAGCCTGTTAGTCAGGTCACAGCCTGATGGTAGCTTCTAGTGGGTGGGGCCTCATAGAGGATCCTGGGAACTTCCCCTCTCTCTCTCTGCCTTCCCCTCCCTGCTGTTACGTCACTGGGAGAGCTGCCAGAGCCACCACTGTTGAATCCATGGGACTCTGTGCCCACCAGCCACGGATGTTCCCGAGTTCTGCATCATTGCCTGGGGCTTTGTGAGTCGAAGAGGGATTTATGGGCTAATATCAGACTTCTGGACTTGACCTGAACTGGGATGGGATGTTTTATTGACGCACAACTATTCCTTAATATAAAGCTCTCTCTTACACACGAGTGTTCCTGAACTTGTTTCTCTAGTCGCCTCGTCCTAACACACCCAGTGTGCGCTGCTTGACTGCCACTCAGATGCTTCTTGCCGGTGCCAGGCGGAAGAGCCCTGTCTCCTCTGAACAAAACGTACAGCACCAGCGGGGAAGCAGTGGGGCCTAGACTCTGCCCCTTCCTTCTTCCTCCTGTCTGGCTCCTTCCACCCTCAGGACTGTGCAGCCACACCTCCCAACTTCCTCTCCCAGGCCTTCCCTCGCAGTAAGGGGTGTACTGTACACTTGAATCTTAAAGCTGAAAGGGAACCAGGTTTGCAAGTCCTGTCTCCACTCACAGAAGCAGCAGGCCACCAGGACATAAACGCCCCTCTAGTGGGTTTGAACCTGTCCAGAGGCTGTGAGAAAGGCAGGCCTGGCTCTGTGCTGAGGAAATTCACGGCCTGGGAGACCCTGGGGAGCAGTTCAGGTCTTCCCAGCACGCGCTCTGCACACCCAGGACTGTCGACATCCAGCACCCGTGACAGCAACAGCAGGGCTCCAGGCCCACAAAACACTCAAATACCCAATACGTGACTCCACAGAGCCTGGGGTGAAAGTGGAGGCAACCTGTGTGGTCCAAGGATCGCCAACAATAAAATCTATGGTAAGAAGGAATTGCATTAGAATATAAATTCTGAGCACCAGTTTTGCAAAAGGTCACGGATGACAGTGAATGCCTAAAACTCACTTGCAGAGTTCCCACGGAGAGTCAGCCTCCACTGAACTCCCATGGGTCATCATTCCTAGACAGAATGCCTTGGGAGGTGGGCTACATCCTCACTGCCCACACCTACTCTCTCTCTCTCTCCCCCACCCCCCCATTAGCCTAGGTAGGGCAGTTTCCGCCAGGGGTTGCCTGGGAGGAGGAGAAGAGAGAACCTGGAGGAGAACCGGGAGAGCCATCTAGTCATGAGTCAAGCCTCAATACCCTGGGGAGGCCAGCTTGTAAACAACATCTACTAGGACCTGCACGTCCCAGTCATGACCCTAGTCCCACTCTGGAATCTCACCTGTAGCCATGTTGTATGGATCTGCTGCCCACCACACAGGTCCCTTTAAGACTTTGTACATCACAAAACCTTTGGACACCATTAAGACCTTGTGCCCACAGTCGCCCTCCGCTGATAATATGTCTTTGTCCTGTCCTTGTCCCGTTTAAGACTCATTAGATGTAAAAAAAAAAAACAACCAAACAACCAGACAACCCAGTGGCTGTGGTTGCTGAGCAAACCTGACTGAGAGCCATACAGGGATCCCAGGCAACCACAACCGTGCAAAACAAAGACTCGGCAGAAGGGGAATTGAAACGATTCTTAGCTGCAAACTCAGCATAAACAGGAACCAGCTGATTCGATGTGGCAACCCACAAGGTGAGTGTGCAGAGAGCAAGGCAACCCTGAGTCGGAAACCAAGTGAACATGCAGATACTGTCACACAGTCACTCCCCAGTGGAAAAGCCAGGTAAGATGTTAACTGCGTGCTGGCTCCTGCACATTCCAACAGGAAGCGAATCTGCCACCCCCCGGCGAAAGTCCCCTACGTGCCACCACACCCCGCTCCTGGCTGTGAGCCCAAAGGCAGGCAGGGTGGGTTCACCCGGTGACGAGGAAGAAAGGGCTGCAGTCACTGGCAGAGCTCACAGCCCCTGATGCCCCTGGAGCACAGTTCTGCTGGGGTGCACTGGGGCACCAAGAGTCAGAGTCCGCGCTGCAGCAACGGGCCTGGGATTCAGCTTTCCAAGGGGGCCATGACCCCACTGAGGGCAGGGCAAAGGCTGCAGAGAGGGCTCGGTTTTCACAAAGGGCAGTCCCATAACCACAGGAGAACACAGAGCTGAGGCCAAGGCTGCGTGCGTGCGTATGCACAACCTGACGCCTCCCTGATAGTTCAATCTGACGCCCCTGGAGTTTGTCTTCCTGGCCTGGAGGTGTGTGTGTGTGTGGGGGGGGGGGGGTGTCACGGGAAACCCCAGGTAAACAACCTCATCTTGTGTTCAGTGTTTCTGTTCTCTCTCCAAGGGGCATGGTGCCCGAGCGCTCACCAGCCTGTGGACAGCTCTCTGTATTCACTAGAGCAGCAGAGGAAGGAGGGATCAGTAATGTGAGCCCCGTGTTCTCTGTATCAAGGGGCCAGACTGAACTGGCCCCAGCCACCATCACAGATCACTTTAGTCTGAGCCAGTATCAACTTGACCGAAGAGTTTGGTTTTTGTAAGTATTTGTCAAAAAGTCTACCAAAAAGAAAAAACTTGATTAAAAGGGGAAAAATGTAGTACAGAAGCTCAAATTGACATACAATCCAGATTTTATGAAGCCAGCTGCTGTTTGCAACCACCGCTCCCCTACCCCACCCCTCCAGACCATAGACTAAGACACACCTACACTGCACCTGGCCCCTGAAGTCTCCTTTACCCAAACAAATCAAGTCTCCTTTCAGTGAGTGTGGTAGGTGAGAGCTTATGCCAACCAGACCCTCCTGGTTAGGGGGGTGTTAAACTGACAAGCACGCCTCCTTGATGTCATACAGCTTTCTCAGAGTGGCTGTCTGTCTCTGCCCCTCTGCCTCCTCCTCGCTGGCTTCACTGGGACACTCTGTTTGCCTCCTGCAGTAGCTCCATGTGGGCCACCTGACCCCTGAGAGGGGTCTACGTGACTGCGTCCTCCAGCCTGGGACCATTCTTCCTGCAGGCTCCACCAGCACACGGCTCGAGGAGTCTGCAGAAGGACTCCCAGGCTCGCACTGAACTTAGGGACTGGAGCTGCACTGGGCTGGAGGCCTTCTTGATCTCCAAGTGCCACCCTTCTTGATGGGATGCTCCGCCTCATGCATAGATGAGTGTCCCTGGATTTGCTCTCCAGACAACCGGCCTCCCTCCCTGAGTAAAGAACGCCTGCCTTGAGTGAGTGCCTGTGAGGAAAGAAGCTCTTCAAGGCAGTGAGCAGGGAGTGAGGTGAGGACCCCCAGAACCGGGCAGGGAGTCGGTTCTCGTGGTGGAGAGAGAATCATCCAGAAACAAGGGAGCCAGCCGCCCCCCTGAAGGACCTGACCAGTGCGCTGCATGGAAGTGGCACCTGCTCTGCCGGGCACAGGCTCCACAGAAGCAGAAAGCCACTGAGTGCAGTGCGTCCACACTGACACACAGACAACTGAAAAGGGGGAGCGACCGGCAGATGCTGCAGGGGGCAGCCTTTGAAGGGGACGGTGATGAGGACAAGGACACGCCTGGGCCCCAAGGACCTTTCCGAATCGCCATCTAATGAATTTAGGCACCTACCAAGCACCACTCCCATGAAGCTGCAGAGGTGAACTGCTCTCCAGGGGCCTCTTGGTGGTGATCTCAGCTGGGGGAGACGGCCAGCCCTTCCTCCTGGCGCTTTCTTACCGCCCACCCTGGACCTTGGGTCAGTGGTTGAGACACGCCCCGTGTGGTCGGAGAGACCTTGCCTTCCCATCACAGGGGGAAATGCAGTCACTCTACCGAGGAAGAACTGGCAGACCTGACACAGCCATCCGAGGTCCCCAATGTTGGGGTGACCGGCCCACGGGCCCCTGGCTCCAGCCTGTGAGGATACGGTCCCTCCCCGCACCCCACCAAAATGACCCTGCCAACTAAATAGTCCCTGGGTCTCATCACCAAGGATGGTCACAGTCCACAGAGCCCCTGGCCTGGCCTCCAGGTGACACAGGACAAGCCCAGGGGACATACAGTGCCGCCAGGTGAGACCTGACCACGAGACAGGATGACCAGGTGTCGCAGGTGATGCGGATGGAACTCTTGCGGTGAAGAAAGTGCCCCTGGGGCCAACCCTCAAGTGTGAGTGTGGGCTGCGGGCTGGATGATCGAATCAGATCATCAGTACAAACCTTGATGTCGGTCAAGGTCAGAGAATGACCCAGCAGGTGCACACACTGGTCCTGAAGGCAGGAGCATGGACTGGCCTGGGCTCGAGGGGGCCCAGTCCTTCCACCTGCTGTCAGTACCAGTCAGTGTGCCCGTGAGCAGAGAGAGGAGGGGCCAGGGGTGGAGGTCATGTGAGAGGAAGGAGGTGGGGGGGGGAAGAGCTGGAGAGCAAGGGAGTTGGAGAGAGCAGGGCATAGAGAACCAGAAACATCAGGCAAAGGCCTCTGAGAGAAGGAGCTGCAAGTCCCAGGGGCTGCGTTGGCCACTGCCCGGTCGGATGGAAAGCACATCAGAGTGAAACGTTACTCCCCAACACGTCAGCCCGGGGGCAGCCGGGCTCACAGACACTGCTGGGCATCTGAGGGCGTCTGAGGTGGCATCCGCTCCACCAGGCACACGATCCCCAGCACCCCTCTCCTCGGGACACATCCAGAGACATCAGGAAGGGCACCCCCACACCACCAAAGAGTGTCTGAGCAGCAGTATCCCGAATGCCCACCGGGGCTTGGATGGGACACCTGATGGTGACTCCTCCCCCAGGCAGGCGGCCAGCACGCTCCTGCTGCCTCACTGGGTGAGAGCAGGTGTAGGGGGCAGCAGCCCCGTCCTGCACACCATGGCGATGCTGGACCCTTGACAGGACCCTTCTACCTGCTCAGCGAGGGGCTGCGGGGACCAGCAGAGAGGCCCGGGGGGAGCGGAAGGCCAGCGAGGTAGCTGTGCACAGAACACACACAGATCATGACAGGAAGGACAGGGAGCCTGGTGGGCCCTGCACCCACCCACCCCACACAGACAAAGGTCGTTACCTGGCAAAGAAGTGACCGAGTGGGCCCAGGAATCTGGCCCTGCTGCTGCCCTCCATGGGCCCCTGGGTGCTATTGCACTGGGCAGGGCTGCCCGCCTCCCTGGCGGAGCCCAGGGTGACATCGGTGAAGGGGGGGTCATCGTCGTTCTCCAGGGCCACGATGGCACTGGAGCTGCTGGTGACCAGGTCAAGGAGGTCCTCGGTGCTGAGCTCCGTGCCCAGGCTGGACCCGCTGCAGACAGAAGCATCATCGCTGCGGCCCAGGGCCCGGGCAGGGGGGCTGCCGAGGTGCACAGCGTCGTAGCCAGTCCTGGGGAAGGTGGAGGACTTGCGCACGCCTGGCTCCCGCTCGGCGCCGTCGGGTCCCAGCAGCGTGCAGGATGGCAGGGCGCAGGTGCTCTGGGAGGCCCGCTCGGGACCGGTTGGGGCGAGGGGCCGCCCAGTGTGAATGGCGCTACAGGCCACGGGCTCTGGGTTGCTGATCTCCAGCGTGGGGATGCCCGAGTCCACTGAGGCCAGGCTGCAGCTGTCCTGTGTGACATCGTGCGGCAGCTGGGGGCCATGCTCAGGCAGTGGGAGGGGCCGAGAGGCCTTGAGGCTCACGCTCAGAGGGCTGGGGAGGTGGCTTCCTGGCTGATCAGCCACAACACCCATCAAGGCGACGCCATTGGTAGAGGTAGACAGTGTCCCATCGGTCATCTTGGTCCCGGGAGGAACTAGGGGACCATCAAAGAGGAAGTGAAGTCAGTGCACTGGGACTCAGGGCCTCCACGTACCGTGTCTGGGGCTGACAGGGGACTGGGCGGTGAGTCCCAGAGGTCTGGCCACTGCTCCAGGACAGGAAGCAGTGCAGTGTAAAGAGCCCCACAAGGCAAGTTACCCTAGCAGACTCGCCAGGCGTGAGGCCAGCCCCATCTGCCCCAGGCCTGCTCCCTTTACCCTGGGCTCTGGCTGCCACCTGCTCTAAGATCCTGGGATGGGCCATTCCCACAATCCAGGGAACCTCTCTCCTGACCCTCAGATTGCAGACTTGCTGGCTCCACACCTGCGTGAGCCAGCCTCTGGACAGGACATCTATGCAGATACAGGTCACTGTTCTGTCTCTTGAGAGAATCCCGAGACCGGGACCCTTGGGAAACCCCCTTCCTTTAGGCCCACTGTGACTCAGGATCAGAGCTGTTTCTCACAGAGCCTTGGGGGAGCCAGGCTGCGCTGGCCAGACCCAGGTGAGATGCTCCACAGAGCCATGCAGTACTGAATTGCTCACCGGTCTGGGAAGGCAGTCACCTGACCAAGTGACTGCAAGAAAGCCATGTTTGTGTCCATGCTGGAGAAAGACTGAGGAAATGACCTCCCTATATCACAGATATCTGTTTGGGAAGTCTTTTGCTGAAGATAATTCAAAAAGGGGTATACCAGTGCGCAGACCAAAAAAGGACAGAAACCGAAGCCACTTTCAGAAGAGGACATAGAACAAAGGATATCACCACTGACATCAGCTAGAGCTTGGCTGATGGCAGAGAACACCAAAGAGACGCCTGCTTGTGTTTTGTTGACTATGCAAAGGCAATCAACTGTGTGGCCCACTGAGTGCTAGGGAGAGAAGGGGAGCTCCAGAACACCTCACCAGGCTTGTGTGGAGGCTGTACGTGGATCAGAGCAGTCATTCAAATGAGACAAGGGGATGCTGGGTGATTTAAAATCAGGAAATGTGTGTGTCAGGTTATATCTTCGTATCACACTTCGCATCACAATTTGTATGCTCAGCAAACAATTCAAGAAGCTGGACAACATGAAAAACGTGGCCTTAGCCTTGGAGGAAGGCTTATTAACAACCCGCGGTATGCAAATGAGACCACCATGCGTGTTGAACTGGAGGAGGACCTGACGTGTTTGCTGATGAAAATCAAGGATTTGCAGCCTTCAGGACGGATGACCACTCGATGTAAAGAAAAGAAAAACCTGGGCTGAGCCCCGATGGCGTAGTGGTTGTGTGCGGGACTGCGGCCCACTGGGACGGAGGTTCAGTTCCAGCAGTGGGGCCGGGCCTCCTACTCCCACCACCGGAGAGCAGTGATGCCCAAACAAAAAAAGAAAAGAAAAGAAAAGAAAAGAAAAGACAAACCTCAACACCAGACCTGCAGGGAGCACTACAGTAAATGGAGACGAGCGGGAAGCTGCCACAGATCTCAATCTACTGGGACCCCAATCAGTGAGCAATGAAGCTCACACTGCACTGGGCGAACCTGCTGCACAGATTTCCTTGGCATGTTAAAGAGCACCAGGGCTTCCTTACATGGCCTCGAGGACAAGCCTGTGCAGACTGGACACTGAATAAGGAGGCCTCTGGGGGACGGTGCTGGTGAGGAACGAGGCAAGCGTCGTGGACTTCGAGGAGATCACGCACCTCTGTCCTGGAGGAAGTTCACTCAGGAAGTCTCTCCAGAGCCAGGTGAGACATGGCTCTCAGAGAAGGGCACTGTGCTTAGTGCAGCGGGTCTGTGGGAAGTGGGAGCCCCGCTCCGAGGCGGAAGGACTGCGTGGCTCAGCTCCGGGCTTGAGCAGAGCAAGGACGGGGAGGGTGGTGCAGGGCCAGGCAGTTTTATTCTGTTTCCTCAGGACCACTTGACACGGGATCTGTCTCAGGGAGTCTGACGACATCATTCTGCATCCCTGGTAGTACAAATGGCTCCTGAGCGTGGCTACAACCAAAAGGCTGACAGTCCGGTCCACCCGGAGCTCCTCAGAAGAAAAACCTGGCCTTCTACCTCCAAGACGCCAGCCATTGGAAACCCTGGGGCTGCAGCCCTCCTCCCAGGCACACGGGGTCACCTGTGTCGGACTGCAGAGCGAGCCCCCAGAGGCTGGCTCAGGCACCTACAGCCTGAGCGAAGTCAGAAGTGGCGTGCACACCCACCACATGCTGTCCACACCCGTGACCACACCACCCACCATGTACATCCACACATCACTCCCCAGCACACATTTTACACACCACCCATGTCACCATGTACAGACACACATCACCACAAACACCAACTTCATACACACCGCACAGTTCAGACACCACCATTCATCACCACACATACACACACACACCATGGCATATCACACACACACACACACACACACACACACACACTGTATGCACACACTAAACCATACATGCACACCAGGGCATATATCATATACATGCATTACACCTACCACACACTGCACAATTTGCATCATGTACCATACATACATGACACCAAATGTCATCCACAGTGCCCACAACACATCATATGTACCACACATCACAACACAAACTACATATACATACCACATTACATATACCACACATATCCCATGTTACACAACACACACTAGCACATGTTTCACAATACACACCTGCATCATATACACGCCACATATACTACGTGCATACACATACTGACACACGCTGGGCACGCACTGGGCCCCCACAGAGGATGTCACCTTGCCCTTGGACCTTCGTCTAAGAAGTGGCTTCTGGTCCCGGGGCAGAGCAGGCCCGGGACTCTGGAGTCTGCTCTGGTGTCTGCTCTCCAGGGAAGGCCCTGCCTGGCAGCCCCTGGCACCCAGCACGCTCACCTCCCCGGAGCCTGGCTTTGCTGGAAGCAGTCAGCCAGGGCAGATAAGAGGGTATATCTTGCCCTCCCAGCTGCCCCTGCGGCAGAGGAAGGCCAGTGTGGCTGGGGGAGGCAGAAAGAAGGTGGCCCCTAGGTTGACTACCCAGTGATGCATTCTTCTGGAAGGCAGAGGCTCACTTTGCCCCCACCTCCCCTCCAGGCCGCCTCCAGAGAAGCCCCAGTGGGGGCAAGCACTGGGGACCTGGGGGGCCTGCTGCTGAAGAGCTCGCAGAGGAAGCCCGCTCAGCACGAGGCAGCAGGCTAATCTCCAACTCAGATGACCCAGTCCACCAACATTCCAACAGCTCGGAGCCTGGGCTGCGGCCGGAAATAGCCCAGGCATGACCTGCCACGTGATGGAGCCCCACCCTGCCGCCCCACCCATGTGGCACTACCGAGCAAAGGGGCACCCCCCCCCCCCACAGGCAGAGGGGCAGCACCGAGGGCCCTGGAACTGGGTTTTGACCAACAGAGGGCATAGGAGGCAGACCATCTACCTATCTGCCGGTCACAGGCGGTGCCGGCCACAACAAACCTGTGCCGGTCCAGGGGATTCCGCCTGTCTGCAACCCCATGGGGCAAAGCCCACAGCGTCCAGTCCCTGGCACGAGGAGACCCTCTCCCAGCAGCCCAGACCAGCAGGCCCTCTGGGATACTCCCCACTATGGCATGCTACACCACCCAGGACCCTCAGCTCAGGGGGCTCCCGGCAGATGCTCCCAGGTCCTACTGTCCAGCCTGGCTACCACCCACCTGGCTGAACTCACTCAAAACTCACTGCCCTCAAGTCAATTCTGATTTCTGGCCACTCTGCAGGGCCAGGTAGAACAGCCCCTGGCTATCTCGCCACAGCACAAGGCCCCCCTTTCTCCCAAGCTGCTGAATTAGTGACCACTAGAGTCCTAGGAGAGCAGGTCACAGAGAAGTCCCGGGCCAGGACACTCGCCAAGTGAGAGGCCCCAGAGTCAGGGACATCTGTGTCCTTGCAGGCCGGCCACCATCAGTCACAGTGACCAGGTAGCCCCATAAAACACAGACCGCACAGGGGACACTCAAGGTCACAGCAGACATGCACTGGTGGCTCCAGGGCGAAGATGCTGCCTGTCCCTCTCGGGGACATCCAACACGCTCACAGCCTGCAGGCCTGTGCACTGCCCTGTCCTACGAGGAGCAAAGGGGAAGCCCATGCACCCTGCGGCCAGAGCCGCCCAGCCCCAGGTCCCCTTCCCTCTCAGCACACCCTGAGAGTGGGCACTCTGCCAAAGTCTCGCGGGACAGGCCCCAGCTGGAGACCGGCCTCACCCCACAAAACTGGCCTGTCCACTCCCCAGTGCACAGAGGCGGAAACTGAGGCATAGAGACACCCCCTGCCCCCCACTACCCAGCCCCGAGGCTGGTCCAACAGGCTGGCTCCTGAGCGCCCCAATCACGCCCCCTCCCCATACTGGCCCACCTCCTGGGAGGGGCTCCCTCCACCAGGTCTGTACCAGGGACCCCTGGGCACTCAGCGCAGCCTGTGCCCCCTTCGGTCCTGGCCATACCTGGAGCCATGCCAAGATGACGCGCCCTAAGGACCTGAGAGGTAAGGGCTGGTTGGGAAGGAGCTGCCACTGCAGAGAACACTCCCTCCGAGACGGACTGCCTGACCGACCCTCAGCGCCATCTCCTGTCCGGGGGGCGGGAGGGGGGTGAGGGATACCCGAGGGACATCAGCCGGGAGTTGCGCCCGAGGCTGGCTGGCCCTCCTGCCTCAGCCCCAGGGTGCTGACGCTATTTGCATAGGAGCCCGGCCACTCCACAGGGCCAGCAGCTTCTTCCCATCCCAGGACTCCCTCACACCTGCTGAACGGGCCGGACTCAACTTCCCCAGGTGCACAATGAGGGGGCTAGCTGAGCTGACCAACCCGAAGGGCCTTGGATCCCCTCAGCGGACCCCAGGCAGAGCAGAACTGGGAAGGCTTCACGGCTTGGGGAAGTGGATCATGCACAGGGTCTTTCTTTCAAGGGACCTCTGGGTCAACCTGAATCTCCGGCTTTCAGTAGCAGCCGAGCACCCAGCCACACATTCACCCCCAAACACACACTGTATCCCTAAATACACCCTCAGCACCCTCAGGCATACAACCACCGCCTGCATCCCCAAACCTATTCACCACCTATCCTTCCAAACAGATTCACCATGTGCTCCTCCAAACGTATTCAACATCTGTACCACAAACACAATTCACCATCTGGACCTCCAAACACACAGACAACAAACCCCCTGCCGTCCGGTGGGTGCTGACTCACAGTCACCCTGGATAGGGTCTCGCAGGCTGCACAATCTTTGCAGAAGCAGTCAGCCTCATCTTTCTCCCTCACAGCAGCTGGGAGGCTTGAACCCCCAGCCTTTCAGTTAGTGAAGCCAGCCAGGCCCAGAAACGACCCCTTTTGCTCATCCCTAAACCATTCAATACACACAAGGAGACTTTGTTGTGTGTTCATGGAAAAGCAGGATTTTAAAAATAATAGAATTTCCCCACAAATATTCCAAAGTCCCTTCACACACATGTGAACATTCCTAGGATCCTCTTTAATAAAGACGTCAGTGTCTACAAATCTCCTGAATCTCAAAGACTCCGTGAGTAGCCATGGCAGGCTGGGAAGGGACCTGGTACCAAGGATGGCCAGCAGAGGACCACGAACCAGCAGCTCAGGCAGCCAGAGAGGAGGGGCCCAGTGGGGACAGGGGTGGGCAGACATTAACTTCCTGGAGAAGGGGACACAGGCAGCAGTGCCGATGCAGACCACGAGGGTGGCGGGATCAAGAGCGGTGACAAACAGGGGTCCCTGGAATGGGGAGGACACCAACAGGCATCGGGCCTGGCAGGAGACCAGCCTCAGCCTGAGGCCACTGGGGCCTTTCCAGCAGGGTGGCTCAGAGCCTGAGAGGTGACCTTTCTCAGCTCGGCTTCCAGAATGTTCTCCGCCTGACACATCCACCCAAGGACCTGACACACAGGTGGTAGGTAAGTAGTACCTGCTTGTGGGGGCAGTGGGACCGGCGGAGCTGTCACATGGGGGAGGGTGGCCCCGTCCTGAAGCGCCCAGCACACCTTCTGGAAACGGAGGTGCTTGCACCCTGCAGGCACTGCTGATGGGGGCCCCCAGTGGGGCAAAATGCAAGGAGAAACTAGAACCTCCCAGGGCAATGCTTCCCTAGTGCCCTGCGGAGGAACGGGCTCGGAGGGAAACAGGGTCTCGGTGACAACCAGCCCACCGCCCTCGCCATGTTTTAGGGGCTCCTGCAATGGACGGCGGTGGGGTGGGGGATGGGGGCACACACAAGCTGGAGAGGGCCCGGGCCCCACCAGGTAGGGGACCTGAGTGTCCGGCTGGGATCCGCAGGCCGAGTGGGGGTGCGGGCCTCAAGTCCGGCAGGAGGTCCGGCAGAGGTCCCTCAGGTGGAAGATCGGGAGGGGGCCCCCCAGGCAGAGCGGGGGGGGGTGTCTGGCGGGAGAGCGCCAGCCCGGGGAGGGGTCCCGGGCCCCGCAGGGGGAGCGTCCACGGAGAACGCGCCCATCCGGTGGTCGGGGGTCGGCGCCCGACGCCAGCAGCCGCGCTCCGTCCCGGCGGACGGCGCCGCAGGCTGAGGAGAAACTTTGCTCAAGTTCCGGGGCGGCGGCGCGCGCGCGCCTCACGAGGGGTGACGACCGGCCTCCCTCGGAGCCCTCCGCCCCGGCTCCGCAGGCGCGCCCTCCCTCCCGCCTCGCGGCCCGAAGTACCGAGTCAGCGCGGCTTCGACGCCATGCCCGGCGCCCGCGGGCCCGCAGCACAGGCCCGCGGGACCCGCACTTCGCGCGGCCAGGACGCGGGCGCGGGCGCGGACACGGACGCGGCAGCGACTAGCGGGACTCGGGTCAGCGGCAGGTGCGCGCGGGCGCCCGGACAGCGCCCCGCCCTCAGGACGCTCCGCCCCGCCGGGCCGCCCCGCCCTTCGATCGCTTCGCTCCGCCCTCTACGGCCCCGCAGAGATCCCCAGATCCGCCCGTGGCCGCGCCACGCCCACTAGCTTCGCCGCACCTCCTTAGCTCCGCCCAGCCTCGCCCCCTAACGGCCCCGCCGTGCCCCGCGTCTCGACCAAGCGCTTCACCCAACCCGGCCCGCACGCGTCGCCCCGCCCACTTGTGGTCCCGCCCCGAGATAGCTCCGCCCCCTTCCTCCTGCACTGGCCCGCGCCTGCGCCGCTCCTCAAGTTCGGCGCTCAGCCGGCCGCGCCTCCTCTGGCCGGCCTCCGCTCGGCCTGGGCGGACCAGGGAACAACTCCGCCGGACCTTTACCCTCCCTAGGGCTCAGCAGAGCTTACAGTGGTGACCTGGAGGGGTCCTTGTGCCCACACAGCCCGTGTACATAGCCCACGGGGAATCTTACCTGATCGGTTTCACCCGCGGCCATCTTGGAAGTGGGAAGCAGAGGGGGGAGGGGGGGGCGGGGGGCAAGCGGGAGGGGCGAGGCATGGGTAGCCGAGCCGGAGCACATCGATGGGCACCCAGCCGGCAGGTGTGCCGGAGGCCCCTTGAAGCAGGGCTTAGGCTCGCGGGGCGGGGCTTTTGCGGGTCCCTCCCAGTGCTGCGCTAGACGTCCGTGAGAGCTTTGGGAATGCCTAGCTTTGTAGCGGGGTGGAGTTCTGTGGCCTGTGCCAGGGTCCTCACACCTGCCCGCACTTCCATGTCATCAGAACTCTTAAGAGGCCCCACCCAGCCCACTGCCGTGGAGTGGCTGGGACTCTAGCCCTCCTTTAGGAACCAAGACTAGACCTTTACAGAAGGTGGGGGTGAACTGCCATCGTTTCCGTTGGCAGTCAAGTACTTAACTCGCTGCGCCACCAGGGCACCTTTTAAAAACGCTCAGACCAGGGTGTGCGCATGTGTGGGGGCAGTCAGGTATGTGTAGGGACTGGTGGTGGTGAGGTTCTCTGTGGGGGCTGTTATAGAAGGTGGCTCAGGTGCAGACTTGTTTGGGAGACTGGTTAATGTGATTGTTTTCCATCGGGCACTGCAGAAACCTGCCGCCCAGGCTCGGAGATGGGGACTCCTGCCCGGCTCCGGCTAACAGTTCAGTGAGGGGAGGTAGAAAAGGTTCTCCCCTCCTTGTGGACGTGGCCTACCCTTGGGCCCGTGCAGCTTCCCCATGGTTGGTGTCCTGAGATTCAGCCCATTATTGGGGCAGGTAGGTCAGCCCACCTCATGGTGGGTTCCCGTTTCTCCACTGATTCCCCACCGGCTTTACCAAACATGGCATCCTTGTCCAGTGACCGCTTCCTTCCCCTGGGACGCCTCCATGTGCGCAGGCCAGAATCTTCTTCCTTGGGTTCTCAGGCGCAGTCTGACTTGTGTTTCCTCCAAGATTGGCTTGTCGATTCAGTCGAGGGCCAATGGTGTGCCCAGCATTCTTGGCCGACACTTCGATTCCATTGCACCCACTTTTCTTCCATCCCTGGCCATGAGCACCTCAGTCACCTCACACTTAAAAACGAGCCCTGCCGGTGGTGTCAGGGAAATGTTAAACGGCTAACCAACTGTAAGGTGGTCAGTTCAAACCCATCAGTCGTTCCCACAGCATCAGATGAGACTGGTCAGCTCCTGTGAAGATTTGGTTTCAGAAACCCTCCCAAGGGTCACTAGGAGTCAAAATCAACTTGCTGGGGGTGGGTAGGTTTGGGTTGTTTTGTTTTCCCCGGCATCCCATTCTGAGGACATGGTGGGAGGAGATGGGGGCCAGGCCCCGGGAGTGTGGCGCCAATGGAGAAGGTGCTCAGAGCACACAGCTCTGAGAGACTGGAGCTAGGGGCTTGCACCAGCGGTGCAGCGAGGGGTGAGGCAGCCCCTCTTCCTGGCACACGAGCAGTGGGAGATTCATCGTCTAGGCTGGCGGACTTGCCTCCCCTCCCCCACCGTCAGTCTGTATACTCTGAGCTCCCATGGGCTATGCTGGCAAAGACCCCGCAGAGGGCCAGCTTGGCTCACAGCTAACCGTAAGTCTGGGGGTTCGAGTCCGGCGAGGCACTGCAGGAAGACATGGCCATCATCTGGAAACAATTTGTGGAAGACCCTCTGGGAAACCAGGGGTTCCCGGGGCTCATCAGCATGTTAGAGATACCATCTCCTAAGAGTCCCGGGTGACCATAACAGCTGTGCCTGGCTGGCTGGCTGGCTGGCTGGTGGGCAAAAGGAGGGCGGTTCAAGCCTACGGACTGGCCTTGGGGAAGGAACAGGCGCCCTCTTCTTCCTGTCAAGAGCACAGTGGAGGTGGACCAGTACTCCAGGGACAGCGTCTGTCAGTCTGCAAGGACAGTGAGTGATGCCGTGTGGCAAACCACCCTTCCTGCGTGGGTCTGGGAAGAAACGGGGGTGGGGTGGGGTGCGGATACCGGTAGGATTCGCCAGTGAATCACTTCGAACAGAGTTTCCTGGAGCGCCATCCTGTGGTGTCTACAGTGAGCCCTATGAGAAGAAGCAAGCGGAGGATCGTGACTGGGCAAGAACCAGGAGCGGGCCCATCCTCTGGACCCTGCACAGTGAACCCCCGGATCCAAAGAGAGCCTCAGCTGCGGAGCAGTGCTGGAGCCCGGCGCCCGGGCACGGAGCAGCGGAGTGATGCGCTTCCTAACCCGCGGGGCGCACAGAGCTCAGTGCTCTGGGACTGCGGCGGCCTCACGGGTTCAGGAAGCCGGCCCTGCTGAGGCTGACGGCAGAGTGGCCGTGCCTTTGGGCGTCTGTTAGCACACCTGAGCGAGCTTGGTTACCATGTCCTGGAGAACAGCTGTGTCCCAAGCATCTCCCCCTTGTGTTGCACCGCGCTAACATCCTCCCTGAACCCCCTCGTCGTGCGTGTTGTCTGTGAGTTCCGTGTAGCCCGTGCAGTGGAAGAGACAGACCCAAAGGCAGGGGACATAGCTTGGGATGGAACCCCACCGGGAGACGGTGTGCTGGTATGCAGCAGCCCCTCAAACACAGCTTAATTCTAGATCTGGTTTTTAACCTTGCTGATGCCGTGACCCTGTCATACAGGTCCTTATGTTGTGGTGACACCCCCCCCACCACCATAAAATTATTTTCCTTGCTACTTCATAATTGTCATTTTGCTACTGTTATGAATCAGGTGACCCCTGTGAAAGGGTCATTGGACCCCCAAACGGGTCACAACCCACAAGTTGAGAACTGCACAGGCCGCCTGCAGGCCCCTTTCTGGGTGATTTTAAGTACGACCAGGGCCTTAGCCCCCTTGGGCCTCATCTCAATGAGCAACGTAGTGCATCGGATGGACAAGTCCTCTTTTGCAGCATTCCTTGAGATTCCCCAGCCCCTTCCAGCCCTAATCCTGTGGCTCAGGGTTTTAAGACCCCACTAGATCAAGGCATCATTGCTTGACATCCTGGAGTGTGCATCTAGCGCCCCCTGTTGGCTTCTCCAGGCAGCGTGAGATTGCTGGGTCCCCGTGGCCTGCCAGATGGACAGCCCACTGAGGGGGCTGGTGTCGGACAAGGGTGTTTTGTTCTCTTTGCTGTCTCTGTGAGTCAGCTTCAACTGACTGGTTGGCAGCACGGACACACTTGGAGCCACACGCCAATGTTTGTCCTGCAGCTCTGAGCCACATCGGAAGCTGGTATGTAACCAGAGTCAAGTCAGGATGAGGAACGCTGGTGGCTTGTTCACGTGGAGACACTGAGGCCACAACGGCTGCTGTCATCACGTGAAGCCAGCCATAGGAGGGCTCAGCAGGACCCCTGGGCTCTGGAGACAACAGCTATGTCGGGAGAAGCGGGTGGGGCGTGCTGAGGGGCACCTGGCATTGCAGTGACCTGGAAACGGCACAACAGGCACAGGGGCCCACAGAGGGGCCTGCCACTGGGGCCCCAACCTCTGATCCTGGTGTGCAGCACATGCTCCTGGCCGGCGGGCACCAGGAGCAGACGGAGGCGGGCACTCTCGGTGGATGAAGTTGGCCTGTCTCCCAAACAGCAAGGGCACTTGTCGCTCTTCGGACACGTAGAGCTGGTGGTCGTGAGGCACATCCCTCTCAGTCCATTTCCTGATCCCGGCTCAGCCATGCTGCCCCCTCCAGGAAGCCCGCCTAGCCTCCCCCATCTGCTGCCTCCCGACGGCCCTGGAGGGCACAGAGCCCAAGGAGGTGACATGTGGACAGGCTCCGCCCTTGTTCCCCCAGTCAGCTCTGGCCTGGTCAAGAGTGGTGGCAACCATGAGAAACTGGGGCAGCAGGAAAGACAAGGCCCCTCAGACCCCACTTCCAGCTGGTAAGTCAGCCTCCCTCCCCAGAACCCAGGTACCCATTCTTAGAGTGCATGTGCCCAGAGTGCTCTAGTCTCCCATGAAAACCACAAGAGCATCCATTGCCCTCCCGCACGCCCCCCCGCCACCTCCCACCTGGGACTGGGGAATTAGAGACCCTCTCTCCAGTAAAGTCAGCTGACCCAGAAACCACCTGGGGTTGGTCCCAGGCAGGGACCTGACGAGTCACTGGGGCAGTGAAGGCACAGATGGGGCTGGGTCCCTCTGCCCAGAGCTGTCCAGTTAGCTGAAGATGTGATCATGAGACAGGCATCCACCCAGGAAGGTGCCCACAGCCTGGCTCCAGGGGGAGGTCAAGTCATCAAGCAGGGGGGCTAGGTTTGGGGCTGGGGCAGGAGTAGACACAGCATGTTCCCAACTCCCCCCACCCCCCACGGGCCTCCAGGGTTCCAGGCTGAGGCCTGCCGGTTCACAGCTCTCCCAAGTTCCAGTGATGGTGTCCCCGCCCTGCCCTCTGACACAACCCCTGGTGACTACAACTCCCAGCATCCCCAAATGCCTTCAAGTCCCAGGGACTCCGGGACCCTACAACTCCTCAAACGCCCGGAACCTCCAGACCTCCTGGAGCCCCCAGACCCTCTGTAGAATCCCTAGCATTCCGCAAGTCCTCAAGCCCGGAACCCTAGAATGGGGGTCTGGACTGACCCCATTGACACAGCGCCCAAGTGTGGGCGCTCCAGGTTCGAGCAAGCTGTGCTGCCAGGCCCTCTCCTGCTGCCCCTCCGTTTCCTCTGGCGGAGCCATGGACAGCTGGCCCTTCCAGCACAGGCTGGGGGTGCGCGGGCCCACGCGTACACCGGGGAGCCTTCTTGTGGCTGCTGCGGTGGGCGGCCAGTAAACTCGAAGGTGTGATCACCTCACGGTGTTTTAATTGGATGCTACTGACACAGGCCCGGAGAACTGAAGCCGCGCGCATCCGGGCCCAGGCAGGCCACGCCTGAGTCGTTCAGGGGCTTTGTTGGCCAGACGGAGGTGTAGGTAGTTTTCTCCACACCATGGATCCCGAGACCATTGTGAGGGTCGGGCAGGACCGGAGTGGACCCTTCTGCCTTCTGTGGTACTTGGGGCTGCTGAGCTGGGTCCGACTCCACTGCCCGTGGTTGGGGGTCGGCATGCGCCTGCCCTGGGGCCCCATCTCAGGCAGGGGTCCTCTGGGAGCTGGGGGGCAGGGTGATGTCTGCAGGCATTTATTTCGGTCAGCACAGCTGACACTAGGGCTGTTGGGGGGGGGGGGCGGTGACAAGGTGCCAAGTAACACCCTGCAAAAACATCCAGGATGACAGGTCCCACATGGGAGTGGTTTGGCTGAAATGTCAGACGAGCAAGGGTAAAGGTGGCCCCCAGCCCCGCCTGACCACTGGGTCCAACCCCATGCCAAGAAAATGCAAAAGGTGGGTTGCCCGGAAGGGGACGCTGCCACGGGGCTCTGCCAAGTGTGCCTGAGGCCGGGATGGGGTAGGGGTGCAGGGCCCCAGAGAGTCTGGAGTCTTGGCTGAGGGCAGCAGCAGCCCCGGGGAGCCCCCTCCCACAGGATGCACCCGGTGGCAGGCAGCCATTCAGGCGGTTGTTCAAAGTCTGGAAGCCCGTTCCTCAAGGTTTCGTCGTGAAATAGACGGGTCGGATCTCACAGTCTCTGCACCATTCAGGGGCTGTCCCTGTACCACCCCAAGGGGCCTCACGGGGGCCTCTGTGAGCTCTGAGGGACGGGGGTGTGCATGGTGTCCCGGCACACTGAGGGAAGATGGCCCCTGCCCCCACCCATGGCCTGTGCGTATGACAAGCTCTCCCTCCCTGTGGACTCTCAGGGAATGCTATCTTTCTCTGGGATCGGAAGAAAGGTTCTCTAATTCCTCACTCTCCCCAACCCAACTTCAAAACTCCCAGGTTTGCGGGGAACATCCTTGTCTCCCTCAGTTTCTGTTCCTTTAATACCCTGCATCTACACACTACAGCCGCCATGAGAGAGGTTTGGCTTGCAGACCCACTCTGCAGGAACGCTTGTTCCAGTGGTGGGCGATGTTATGAAGCGAATGGATTGTGTTGGAGGGGCTCCAGGGAGCGGGCAGGGTAGGCCGAGGCCCAGCACTCCACACCAGAGAGCACAGGCCCTCCACGGTCTCCCCAAACAGGGCCACGACTCACAGGGCCCGGGAGTGCCAGACCGTCTCCTCTGACAAGCCACACAAGATTCTAGCAGCCCCCAGCCCACCCCCAGCCCTGCTTGAGACGGCGACCAGCCAGTTCTCGCTCAGCCTTTTCCTCGGCCTGATCAACCTGGGAAGCTGGGGACACCCCCTACTCCCAGCCACCACGGCAGCCCTACAGGACACGGCAGAACTGCCCCGTGACCCTCAGCCGTCAACTACCTGGATGCGTGACCCCCTATGGCCCTGGGTTCCTCCTGACTTTGGAGAGGCAGAAACCACAGCCCCAAGAGGACAAAAACCAGCTCTAAAGAGCAGACTGCCAGGCCACGACGTCTCCCCCTGGGTGCTGCTGGCGGTTGTGAGTGGGGCAGCCTTCAGGTAGTGGCCACCAAATGCATTGACACCTGCTGCCAGAGCTGCCAGCCGGAGAGCTGTGGAGGGAAGGCACAGTGAGCACCAGGTGTCAGCATGCCACCTCTTCCCCGCCTGGAAGGCTCACCACCCCACCTCGGGGGGAAGGGGTGGAGAGGAAGAGGGGGCATGCTGAATTCACGTGCTAGAAACTAGGGGGACTTGCCAGGGTTAGGCAGGGAGGCAGACAGAGCTGCAGAAGTCGGGGAGGGGCACGGAGGGCTCCACAGGCCTCCATGCAGGGAGTGCCTGCAGGGTCCTGGTGGGGGCAGCCGTGTGGCTCCCTTCTGGTGTCAAAAGCTACAGACTCCACCAGTGTTTAGAGGAGACACATCCACTTTCTTACAGGGGTACGTAAGCCGTGCCTCCAGCCCTTACAAATCCCCATGATCACAATACAGCCAAGATTGGGGGTGGGAGTGGAGGTAGTGTCACTGTGGAGGGCCCCCCCACTGAGAGGGCAGGGTTGCTGAGGGGCTTCCTGGAGGCCAGGGGGGGCGAGGGAGAGCCACTGAGAGGATGGGGGTCACCTTCTACTTGGGGACCAGAGAGATGCTCTCGTAGGCCCTGGGCAGCAGCCCCAGCATACCCACACACACGTGGGCTCCAGGGTATGGGAAGGTCCAGCTTGGTGCCAGTAGACCCAGGCCTGGAGGGAGCCCAGAAGCTGCTCGGGGCCAGCTCAGGGGCCCTGCCAGCTCTGGCCACTCCCTAGAGACAGTGAAGTCGTTCTGGAAAAGACGAATTGCTGAGAAGCGAAACCACACTGCTGCTTTTCAGGTTTTTATTTGGTGTTAACTCCACAAGAAAACAAACATCTGTTACTCTGGTGAAGGTCAAGTCGGAGCAACGTTTTGCGGGCGGGCGGGCGTGTGGCCTCGGCGGGTTGCCCACTGTCTAGAGGCCCTCTCTCGTGGTCACTCATCTGTTCCCCACACTAAAAGCCACACTTTCACCTCTGCTGCCCAGTCTCCGAGCTTCGGCCACTGATCCCGGGCAGCAACACGGGGCACGCGCCCCGGGCCCTTGCGCTGAACGCCCTCCTGGCAAGTGTGTCTGCCGCGAGCCAGGTCTCGGGGCGCAGGGCGGAGTCCCGGGTCGGACACACCACTGGTCTGTGTGCTGCTCATTTCACTTTCAGTGCAGAGGCTGGTCAATTTTTAGGAAGCTCCAGAAAAAAAAAAATACATAGAACTTATCTGAAGTCTGTAAATAAATAACAGCAACACAAACTCCAAGCACGCGCGCGCGCGCGCACACGCACGCACGCCCGCGCCCGCACAGCCCACGTAAAGTGTCGAAAGACATGCTGCACAGAAGCGGCCAAGGACCCTGCCCGGGGCCAAGCCGCCGCAGCCACAGCATCCACTGGCGGCTTCTGTGTGGTCCGTGAGAGCAAGGCCACACGGCGCACGCTCCCTGCAGACCGACGGCGGCTCCCCGCCCGGCCCCGCCAGCGGACCGCCCCCACCACAGTTGCTGGAACAGGAAAACAAGCGAGCATGTTGAGGGGTTTTGAGCGTGGCCCTGGCGCCACACTGCCGGGCAGCACCACCTCGAGAACCAGGGGCCGGCAGCGCCCCTCCCCCGGGCGCTGTCCACACGGGCCGAGGCACAGGACGGGGCCAGAGCTGCGGAAGGGTGGGGGGAAGCGAGGGTCAGACGCTCCCTGAAAGGACTCTTCCTCCTTCCCAACTAAGGTCCTCCGCCCAGCCCCCTCGCTGCTGCCCAGCCCGGCTTCTTCCGGCAAAGAGAAGTCACAAGCCAGGCGTCACCGCCCGCGTCAAGGGCGGCCCTCGGCGCGCCGCCTGGCTCCCGCCCGCCCGCCCGTGCCCACGCGGCGGCTGGACCGGGCGGAGGCGGCGGGCGGGGCTGCGCGCCCGGCGGGGCCGGAGCCAGTGCGCGGACGCGGGCGCGGGCGGGGGCGGGAGCGGCGGCGCTCCCGGACAAGCACATGCGGCCCGCGCCGGGTCGGACAACACAGTCTAGTCTACGTCAAAGAGCCAAGAATTTAACAGCGGGGGGGGGTCTTCACAGGACAGCTGTCCTCAACTCTAAAACAAGCGAGAAGAGAGAGAGCGTTACTGGCGGGCCGGCGCGGGCTCAGAGGTGGGTCCGCGAGAAGAGCTCCGAGCCCGGGCCCGCCCAGCCGCCCCCGCCGCCCTCCGAGCCGCTGTCCTCCGAGCCGCTGTCGCCGGCGGCCGAGCTGCTGCCGGAGCCCACCTTTCTGCGGAAGCCGTGGGCCTGGGCGCCCGAGAGCCTCTCCCCGGTGCACCTGGCTTCATACACGGAGGACACCTGGGGAGCAGAGGGGCCACAGGTCACGCGGGGGGGGGGGGAGGGGGGGCTACCACGCCCCGTCTCGACTCTGGGCCTGTCCCGGGGCACCCTAGGACCTGCCTGTTGTGTGGTGGTGCAGAGGCCCCGCGCGGCAGGGGCTCCCAGCTGCCCTCGAGGTGGCACGCACAGTCCAGAAGGACATGTGCCTCTTCAGACACGGCGAACGACCCACGTCTGACACCAGCCAGTGGCCTGTCCTCCTGTCTACAGTAAGTCAGACTGGAGACAACCTGACCAAGACCCTGATTCCACACAGGCCCCTGGAGGCAGCAACCACAACCCCTTTCTTAGTGCCATGCCCCATGCAGCACCGTGCTAAGAGGATCTGGTGGTCCAGCGGGTGGGGGCCAGGGGCCAAGTATGTCCGACCCTCAGGGCAGGTGTGACCAGCTCCCCTCTGGAGTGTGTCCCTGATTTGTGCTCTGTTGGGTGCAGGGGCGAGGGTCAGAGGTGAGGGACTACTGCAGGCCCTGCCACAGCGAGAAGCCCGAGGGTGGTGAAGCCCCAGCCCCACATCACGCTGCAGGAGCAGCAGAGGTGGGATGGATGAAGACAGCGCTGACCAGAGACGAGCACCTGCGGGGCCACCACACAGGAGAGCCCTGGAGGGCTGGGTGAAGAGCGCCTCGCCTCACTGTCTGCAGAGCTCACTGCCCTGGGTTACTGGCCCCTCCCAGGGTACAAGGCAAAAACTGGCCCCAGTCCAGGTCCGAGGGGAGGAGGCTGAGTCAGCCTCTCTGGCGGGTGTGAGACAGGGCATCGCCCACAGGGCTCTGAGCCCACCACCCCGCGCACTCCACTCACCCTATTGAAGTCCAGCGGGTGCTCACTACTGGGCACGTCCTTGATGTCCTGGAATTCTCCTAGACTGTTCTCTTCTTTGTCCTGGGGGTAACACTCTTTGGGAAGGAGGGGGGAATTCCGTTAGGACACAACTCACGATCGGGCACCTTGCCTCTATGTCCCTGAGAAGCTCAGCTCCTCAGTGGCCAGCCTGGGAAATGAGGGGCTCACAGATGGGGAGGCTGTGGTCACCACTTGGGGGCTTCTTAAAGCAGTGGCACGGCGCGGCCGGGTGCAGCAGTGAGGCTCGGCCAGGCGCTCCGGGCTGACACTGGGCCACCTACTACGTACTGTATGTGGATTTGAGCCTGGGGAGAGCCGGGGGCAGGGGGCTGGCAGCCCAGGAGCCAGGAGCAGGGGACCTGCACTAAAAGGGGGTGGGGAATTTGGTGACCGGGCGGGGCCGACTACTTCTCTTGGACCTCAGAGTAGCTACTAATGTCCTGGAGGGCTGTAGTCCGGCCCTGGGGTGGAGAGACTAGGTTCTGCTCCTGGCTTGTGATGGAACAAGAAGCAAACTCCTCTCTGAGACTCCGCTGTTCATCTTGGAGTCGGGCTGTCAGCTTGCAGAGCTGGGAAGGGGGGGCGACTCCTATGTGGCCCAAATCTCACAGTTTGGGGTCCCACGGGGGCTGTCTTTACCTAAAGAGAGTGGACTTGCTCTGCTGCTGATCTCCATGTGCGCTGACGGCTTCCCCCCACCCCTGCCCCCCGTCCGAGCTGCTGTCACATGGTGTTCACGTGCTGAAGGTGGCAGGCAGACTGACTAACTACTAGGAAACTCACCAGGGCTGCTTTGAGGGAGGGGGAGGGACAGACTGCCTCAGCCCCGCTGCCACCCTGGGCAGGGCCGACTGAGACAGGGCAGAGCCGGGTACACACAGCCTCGGCCGGCCTGTGACCTGCCTGTGACCTGGTTTCAGGCTGCGCTGAGACAGGCTGGCCTGGATGCCCACTGGGATGTGAAATGCTCTGCCCTCCCCTCTCCAGCCCCGGCCCCAGCCCACACTGGGCCAGCCTGGGGTCCTGGGCCCCCAGGTGAGGACAGCATTCCCTACTTGGACCTACACTCCCGACAGGCTGACAGTTCAGCACGTGGCCCGGCATCCTTACCGTCACACGCAGCTGTGGGGAAGAGAGGGGAGAAGAGGGCCTTCTCCCACCAGCTCGGCTTCTCCTGGGGCTTCCTGGTGCCCTGTGTGTCCGTGTCCAAAACAGGAAACTGCAGATGAGATCGAACACAGGGTGGGTCACTAGCACTCTGCGGCGGGGCAGCCAGGGCATGGGTGGGTGGTGGGCAAGCTTCTACGGGCACAGGGGAAATCGAGCAGCAGCACAGCTCTGAGGTGGGTTGGGGGAGCACCCAAGCAACTCCAGGGACACAGTGTGGGCAGGAGGCAGCCCTCACGGGGGCTGTGTGTAAGGGGAGCAGGGCCCACCCAGGGCAGACCATGACTCCTCCTGGGCAGTTGGGCGACGAGGGCTCGCGGGCAGGTCCTCTCCACCCCTGTGACTGAGCAGCTGGGGCCCCGGAGACGATCCTGGTGAACCCCAGCTCCCATGGTGCTCAGTGGGGTCCCCTTTCCAGCAGCCCCTCTCTACAGCATCCTCTCCTGTCCCTACCCTTGCTTCTCTGTTCAAGGGCAAAGTGGCTGGTTTGGGCATCTGTTGCTATTGACTCAGACAAACCCTATGTACGACAGAGCCCCAGCCCCCAGGCCCCACTCTCCCCTCACGGTCCCTGATGTCTGCAGGCGC
>PVJH01010934.1:59516-71384 GCA_004026705.1 Nesogale talazaci
ATTTCTCTGTGGTCATCCTTCTGCACTGTTCTCCAACTTTCACACGGCTATGAAGGACCTGGAAGCACCATGGCTGGATCAGCACCTCACCCTCGAAGGCATCACCTGTGTTTCTTGAGGGCTCGCAAAGGGGTGCCAGGTGCAATGCTCCGTTCACTTCCTGGTTTCTGCTTCCCAGGGTCCAGACTACCGAGTAAAATGAAACCCTTGGCAAAGCCTCTTTTCCTCATGCCCCGTGTTGTCCACGTGTCCCGTGTTATCGTCCAGCTGTGGGGGCGTTTCTTTCCACCAGACTGGGAGACGTACTGTGAGCTTCCATCTTTGCTCTTCACCACTGCAAGGCCTCCTCCCTTTCGACAAGCAAGCACCTCCCGCTCCCTGAGGAGCCCCCTTCCAAGCCCACGCCTCAGTCGTCCTCACAGCCCCGCTGTCTCAGTACTGGCCTTTCACCCTCACTTTGAGGACTACAGGCCACGGTGTTCTCGGCAGCCTTCTGTGCATGAGACAGCTGGATACAGGAGCAGGCTCGAGGCATGAGAACGGTGGTAGGTGCTGGAGAAGATTGGCCAACAGGCCATGCACTGCCCAGGGGGCAGGCCAATCTGTCTCGTAAAAAGGACAGTCGAATGGTTTCTTGGAGGCCAGGATGGCGAGATTTCTTCTTATGTACTCGGGACACGTTGTCAGGAGAGAGCAGTTCCTGGAGAAGGACCTCGTGCTGAGTAACGTGGCGCGGCAGTGACAGAGAAAGGCCCTCCACAAGGTGCACTGGCACACCACAGGCTCAGGCCCAGGAGCGACCGTCGGGAGGGCAGAGGGCCGTGCGGGGTCTCCTGCTGTGCACGGGGCGGTGTGGGTCCTCTCGACGCCTGCTAGTCAGACCATCTGCGGAGCAGACGCGTCACGTATGGCGAGAGGGTGCAGCCCTGGTGGGTCACCTCCCGATTCCACACCACACCGCATCCCCACATCTCACGCAAGTGACTGTGTCTTGTCTGTGTGCGGGTTCCACACGAGCACCCTGACGTGCTCTGGAATCCTGTTCTTAACGCGGTCCCCTGCTTGTTGTCGCCTTTGTGCGGTCCATAAAGCACATTTTCCTAGCTCTCAGCCACAACACTGCAGACGCCGCAGCAGCGAGAGACCTCGTACCACGCCTTCTGCACCCAACCCGCCCGACTTGCGGCCCACGCACGGCTGCAAGCCCTCTCCAATGGGCTATACTTGTGCTTGCAGTAACTTGCTCCTCCGACCGGGTCACCTTTCTGTGGACCGAGCACAGGGAGCAGCCTCCCGCACTTCTCAGCAGTCTGGCCCACACGTGTGCTGTCCGGGACGTCAGCTGTGCACCTTTCTGCCACACCACTGTTCCTGACCCCGTGCTGCTGAGTGCGGGGCACCTCTCAGGCACAGTACACTCCTTCTCCTTCGTCTGACGTGTTCTGTTTGGCTCTCAGAAGCCCCGGCCGAGGCTACGGCTGGCTGTCCCCTCAGTGAATCGGAGTGCGTGCTCCCCATCAGGTCCCCCGAGGCCAGGCGCCTGGCGAGAATCCACTCCGTCTGTCTCCCTGGGGAGCGCTCTGTTTGGCACTGACGTCACTGCGTCTAGCTGCTCCAAGCTTAGGACCGAGGCGTGTCTTGCTCGGAGCTTCGCCTGATGTGTCCTCTGGTCTTTTCTTGCTGTCCACCCACAAACCACTGGGTCTAGGTCTTCAGTGCTCAGTGTCAACTCTGATTTCCTCAGGATGGTCTCTAACTTCAAGTGGGATGGACTTTGGTGGTATTTTGGCTCTTGGGGGCTTATTTTAATTTTCTTTAAATCTGGCCATGAGTGAGTGATCGACAGTTCTCTCACAGGATTTTTGCACTTGAAACTATGCCTCCCTCTGCGGGTCTAAAACTTGGTCCCTCGACGACGTGATGTTTCATTAAATGGCGAACACGAGCTGAGCGTCCATTTCCACGTCAGCGCACAGGTGTCGGAGTGTGACGATGGCAGGAGTGCTTCTCTTCTGCAATACCACAAGTGGCTCCCACGACACCTCTGTCTTGTTCCCCGTGGTCTGTCTGCGTTCGGTGGTGAGGGAAGACCCTGGTGGAGTGAAGGACTCGGCTGGCAGTCTCCCCGTGGATGACTGAGTATCAAATGAGCAGGAGGGGGATCTGACTTTCGCTGAGAGAAGAGCCAGGAATGGGGCAAGCCAGACCCTGAGACCCTTGATCTGGGAGACAGCTAGGCCACCTGGGCGACAGCAGCATAACAGGAGCCAGAGCCAGCACAGAGCACTTCCCAACCGACAGAGGGGTCTAGCTGAGTGTTGGGGGAGGAGGCTTGCTTTGGAGTGAGGCCCTTTGCTGGCAGACCTGGGCTTGCTGAACCTTCAGAGCCTGAGCTGAGGCTTACAGGACTAGCCCATCCTCTGGGCATCTGCCAACAGCCTCAGAGGAGCTTTGCAGCCTGGCCTGAGCAGGACCGAGGGCAGGCCAAGAGGTTAAGAGTCAGAGGGAGGCCTGCCTGTGGGTGGGGCAGGAAAGAGACTGTCCAGAATCAACAACTGCACATTGCTCACCTCAGCTTCCCTCGTAACCCCCAGTTACGGGCCTCCCAGGGGTCACAGGTGGCCGCTGCAGTGAACAACGGAACCCAGGTGAACAACGCTGGCTGCAGAACTGGCGAGGGCAGCTGTCAAAATGGGCCCGAGGGTAGAAGATGGAGGCGTGTCTGATCTCTGCCTTGGGAGCCAGAGGCGGTCAGATGTGGTGCCCACGCCGTTTTCTCGGCTTCCCCCTACTGTGGCAGTTCCTGATGCCGTTTTCAAGCGTGTATGTGAGGCCCTTAGCAGCCAGCCTGTGAACAGGAGTGTTCTAGGGCCTCTTTTCTGCTGCTCAGCAGGCTCATGATTCAAGCCTCAGAGGTGCCCTGCAGCCTGTGCAGCGCACCAACTCAGCCTCTGGGTTTGCTGACAAATGGAAATGGGGGGATGGTGCTGGGGACACAAGGGGGCCAGCATCTACTCAGGCCTGCCCTGCTGACCTTCCAGTTCCATTCTCCAATCTGCTGCAAAGTTTCCCCCGTGCCGCTCCCCCGCCCCAAGCAGTGTGGCTGCCCACTAGCAAGGGTCGCCCGTCACTGTCACTAACCAACTCTCTCAGGTGCCTGACCCCAAGAGGCTGCCAGCAGCAGCATGGCGGGCACAGAAGGGCATGCTGGAACCCTCACTCTGGGCACAGCACCAGCTCCCCCTCCCCATGGGTCATGGACGAGGTAGGGTCACCCCCCACCCATCTTCTCTGGCTTGGAGCTGTGGGGCTGAGGAGCCTGTGTCCATTTCAGAAGTATGGTGGACGGTGCTGCTGGGGCATCGTGGGGCCTGGGTGGGGCTCAGGGCGCTGGGTACCTGCTCACCATCTGGGTGCTTACATCACGCCCTCCTGGCAGCACCTGGGGCTGCAGGCCGCTGCCTGGGCACTGGACCAAAGGCTCTGTAAGTCCAGCCACGTCCTGTTCACTCTGGTTGTCTCAGGGCCCACATGGGGCATGTCCCATTGTGTGTCAGCCACACACCCTCTGCTGACTGCACTGCCCACCACCCCTGTACCAGGTGCCCAGCGCTCACCCCTGGGACCACACATGGCGCATCAGACCGCACGGGGGAGGGGTTGTCGGAGGAACAAAAGACACATGTAGCTGTGTATGCGTGTGTACATACGCCCACACGTGTGTACATACGCCCACACGTGCGCACACGCCCACACGCGCAGGAGGACATGTTTGGGATGCGAGGGTCTCTCACAGCTATGAGCACACGCGGGAGTGGACCAGGTGGTCAGTCTTCCAGGCACCGGCCCAGGAGGCGGCCCCGGTCTGCCGCAGAGGGCAGGCTGTGTGTCTGAGCCCAGGACCACACCCTCGTCTGTCACATCCTCCTCCCCCACCCCCGCGTCCCTGAGGTCCTACGGGAGGTCCCTGCCCCCCCCCCCCCCCCCCCCCCCCCCCCCCCCCCCCCCCCCCCCCCCCCCCCCCCCCCCCCCCCCCCCGACCAAACGCCCAGCTCCCGTCAGGCATCGTCGTTGACATACGAGGAGGTGAAGGGAGGCGGCCGGGGTGTGCTGCGGAGTCTCGCCCTGCTCCTCTTGCTCCTCCTTCCCCATCTGGAACTGGAGGAAACAGAGCAGGTGAGGGAGGCCGCGGGGACACAGCGGCATCCTGGGGCCCTTGGAACCCCATGCCGGGCTGACTCGGGTCTGACAGCCTAGGCAGGGGAGGGGCACGCAAACAACTCGGGGGGAAAGGGATCCCGGGGGCAGCTCTGCCCTGCTCTACCGGCCGCCTCGCCAGCAGCCGAGAGGCCGCAGGGAGCGCTGAGCCATGCTTCTGACTCGCCCTCTGTCGGGGCCGGACTGAGGGGGGAGCAGGCCCAGCACCTGGACCAGACCTCAGCCCTGGCCACCGAGTCCAGTTGCTGGAGGTGGGGTGAGGGGAGGCCCACATCTATTCATCACCCCAAAGCATGCCGCAGGGCCTCAAGGATGCCCAGGGGACAAAGCTCTCACAGGGGGCCTCACCTAGCTCTGCAGATGGGCCTCCCTCGACAGCCTCAGGGCAGGGTGCTGGCTGCTGCCGACCCATGGCGCACAGGGCAGATGTGAAACCCACGTCTAACTGGGGTCCCTGGTCCTGAGTGGGCAGACTCTGGGCCCCCGCCCCCATCTGCTGAAGGCAACGCTCCCATCTGTTCACGCCTTCCCAGGCTCTTGGGTTCTCCTGAAGCCCAGCCCAGGTGCGTGTGAGGTCGTAAGGAAGACCCCGGTGTCCTCGGACAGACTCAGAGGTACTGGCGTCAAGCCAGCCTCACGCACCAGACCTGCCTGCGCACGCCTGCTCAGACTCACTCGTGCGCCTGCCCGCCCAGCCCGAGTACCTCGGCCCGCTGTCCCGGGGACGCCAGATGGTCTTCGCCGACAGGAAAGGGACAGCCGGCTCTGCAGCCACAGAGGGGGCTCGTGTCGCTCTGGCCCTGGGCTGGCACTCGGCAGCCAGCCTCTGTCTGCAGGGCCTCGTGCCCGCTGCAGCCCGGGCACGGGGTCCGCTTTCCCACGGGCAGGCCGCCGGCCCCTTCCTCCTGGGAGTCCAGCGAGGTCTGCGCGCTCTTCTCCATGCCAGACTTCTTCAGCCTGGGCAGGAACCTCCCGGACTCCAGCTCCGACTTGCCGTAGTAGTGGCCCTCTGTCTCTGCGTCTTCTTCCAGAGGCTGGAGGTCGGCCTGGGGGTCCTGGAAGGCCTCGGCCGGAGGCGGCGGGAGGGGAAGGTGGGCTTCCTCTTTCTCGGACTCGGACTCGCTCCCTGCCCCGGGGGACAGCTCCGAGGCGGAAATGGGGCGGAAGTGAGTCCGTGGGGAGATGCGGATGGCCCTGTACTGGGTCCGGCCCGCAGCCCCCGCCCGGGGGGGGAAAGCCTCGCCATCCGAGTCGGAGCAGAGGATGGACCTGGGCTTGAAGCTGGGGCTGAAGGAGGGGATGCCATCTGGCTCAAAGGCGCACTCAACGTGCAGGACTTGGGAGAGCGGGCTGCCCAGGTCCAAGGAGGAGAACGCAGGCTCCTCGACCTGGAAGCTGCCGCACGCCCCCAGCAAGTCTTCGTGGAAGATGAAAGAGAACCCCTGATTCCAACCGCCCTCCCCACTCCCAGGTGGCTCCTTCTGCTCAAAGGACACCAAGGGCCGCCACAGCTGCCGGTGGCCGGGGGCGAAACTGTTCCCGGGGGTCATGAAGACGTCGGTGCCTGCGATGGTCACCACATCGGAGGCAGCACACTGCAGCAGGCTGCCCCTCGAGGGGCCGGGTGGCACCACGGCCCACTCCCCTTCACTGAAGGTCTGAAGCTCCCCGTAGACGCCCCCCAAGATGAATGTGCTCCCCTTCTCCTGGGACGCCTCCCAGGGCCGTGAGGGGGTGGTGTAGTCGCCCCCGTCCACCTCCGCCCCCACCGGCACACTGGGGGCAAAGGCGTGCTTCTGCAGGCCCCCCTTCTGGCTGTCCCACAGGCGGTACTCTGACCTCTGCACAGCCCTGCTGGGCTCCCGGCGGCCTTCCGCCTTGGCTCCGGCCTCCAGGCAGCAGCAGTAGCCACCCACGTCTGCAGGGAAAGGCTCGCCGTCCATCCTGCCTGCCTCCGCCTTGGCCGCCAGGTTCCTGTCCGCCACGTGTGTCCAGATTCCCTTCATGACCCCCGGGTGGTAGCGGTCCCCGGGGGGGGTGCCTCCCCCACACACCTGTGCGGGCCCGGCATCTCTGCTCTCTGGTCTCTCTTCAAGAGGAATCCCGCAGACGGATTCCAGCTTAGACTTCTTTTTGAAAACCAACGCCGGGAGTTCTCCCAAAGTTCGACTACTCTGCTGGTAAGTTTCGTCTTGCAAAAAGTCGAGAAGTTCTTCATCTACGTAGTTTGAGGGGGCCCCAGGGACCCCGTAACGCGCGTCCTCGGTGCTGAACGGGGTGGGTTCCTCACACAGAACGCCGCCGAGCGCCTCATTGTCCGAGCGTGTCTCCTCCGAGTGGGACCAGGGGCTGCATGTCCTTGTGGAAAGGCTGGAACAGTGGTCGTTTTCGTCAAAGGCACTATTTTTGGTCCATATGAGCAATCGCGATTGTGTTTTCCCAAGCATGGGGGCACTGGCGTCTGTGTGCTCGCTTCCCAAGCTGAGTGTTTCAAAGGAAAAGGGCAGACCAGAGTCACCGCACTGCACTTCAAACACGGAGAAACACGAGCGGAGCGCGGGCCCGTCGCTGGCCTCCGGGAAGAGTTCCTGACTGCCGGCCAGCATGTGAGCGCTGAGCAGCGTGCTGTCGGCCAGCGGGGAGAGCTGGGCCGGGGAGTCGGCCCCGAAGCTCTCGGCGTCACCAGAGCTGGAAGAGCAGCAGCCCCAAAACACTGCCAGGTCCTCAGGACACCCCCGCAGGTGCAGGCCCTCGGTGCCCCCCGGGTCGGCAGGCTCCGTCCATATTGCACGCTCCCCTGGCCACTCCATCCCGTCTAACACTATGCAACATTCGGCCTCAAAGTCCGTCCTCTCTGCGCCTTTCTGTCGGATCATATTCAAGATCCGACTCTCTCCTTGCGTTGCTGCTGAGGCACCAGGATCCAACATGGATTGGTCAATGTCCACTTCGTAGAAGTGTGTGAATTCCGACAGATGAATGTCATCCAGGTAGTGGGCGTCCTCCCTCGGAGAACAGAACGGGGTCCCGGGGGGGCCAGCGGCCTCACTAGCGACCGCGGGGGGCATTTCGACAAAGTGGCCATCGATGAAGGTGCCGGCCGAGAGGTATGTCTTGTGGGGGCTGCTGCTCACACACAGGCCGTGCACAGTGTCCACCAGCTCCCCGCCAGCGGCGGCGTCAGGCCCCCGAGGGCAGGGCTCCGGCCGGCGGCGGTAGGTGGTCTCCAGCTTGCTCCTCCTGCTGGAGGGGGTGAAGTACTCGGCGAGGGGCTCCGTGTACCACAGTGGCTCCTCCTTGTACTCACGGGCGCTCCTGCTCTCCACACACACCTCCTTCCCGTCGGGGCCCCCGGCCTCCCTCCTGGCCGGCTCCCTGGGCGGCCTCCGCCCCCGCCTGAACAGCTGCTTGGAGCCACCCCCGCCGCTGCTGCTGCTGCTCCCAGTGCGGATGCCCCGCTCCGCCTTCTGGCTGCCCCTGGCCAGGAGCCGGCTCTGCCCACCCCGCCCCTTCTTGTTCCGCACCTCCCTCGTCCGGTGTCTTGCTTTGATGCCCCTGCCTGGTGCCCGGGGCTCTCCCTGGGTGCCACTGGAGCTAGATCCTGCCTCGCTGGAGCCCGAGGACCAGGAGCGAGGGCGGGCCTTCCCCTCGGGCCTGGGCCGGGCCTGCTTCCTGTAGGGCGCGGGCTCCTCAGACGGCAGGGGCCCGTGGCTCCGCTCACTCTCCTCACTGTGGCTCTGGCCGGGGGCCGCTTCCTGGGCTCGGGACAGCGGTCCCCGGCCCCTCTCCCAGGCGGGCTCGCCCTCACTGTGGCCGTCCTTGGGAGAGGAGGTGTCTGTGCTGGCTGGTGGGGCTGTGGACGAGGAGGAGCGGGAGTAGCAGACCGTGGACTTGTTCCACACCGTCGTCATGATTTCCTGCAGGCACACGGGCTTCTCGGAGAGCGGGGGAAATGCCTCGTAGTACCTGCAACACAGTGGGGAGTCACACCTCAGGGGGGCCTCTGGGCTGTGCCCCTCCCTCTCCACCAGGAGGCCCTCTGGTGACCGCGCACAGGCTGGTGCCCCAAGCTTGTCCTGGTCCTGCGATCAGCAAGCACGACCACATTAGAAAATAGGGAAAGCGGCCACTTTGGTCCCTGAAGTTTAATTTCCACTAAGGAAACCACAATGACGATAAACTCGGCGGCCCTCCGTCTTGGCGGGGTGATGACATCAGGGGCTGCGAGGTTGGGGAGAACACAGTCCGGCACCAAGCGGCACACAGAGGTCAGGGTGCAGTGAACTCCGGGGTGGCACACAAGGTGGAGAGCCCGAGGAGCCTCTCACCAATGCCAAAAGGAGGCCGGTAGCAGGCGTGCAGGCTGTGCTGACGGAGGGGTCCTCCCGGGCTGGCAGCCAGGGGGGCAATGTCCATGGCTTAGAAAAGCAGGGCCACTCAGGGCTTCGGAGGAGCCAGGGGTGGTAGTCACTGGGTCAAGCAGGGGATGACTCCGGGCCCAGCGTCCACCGACAGGACGGCCCTTCCCCCGTCTGCCCGGTGGGTGGCGCCTGTTAAAAGGCTCTGGTCCTCACAGTGGTGACTAAGAGGAATGTTTAGAAAGAATAAAGTCATTTGCAGTAATCGGTCTAACCCAGTTGGTCCAAAATAGCATTTCCCACCTCCTCTTCAGCATGTGACTACATCGCAGCTGGAGCGCTGCGGTGCCGCTCGCAGGCTCAGCAAGCACTGTGCACGTGGCAGACCCGCAGCTCCGGGGCCCCTGGCCTGGGTGACCATGGGCCGTGCAGCCCCTTCGTCCTCAGGGGCACAGACGCGTCCCAGGAAACGCAGTGAGTGCACTGCTGGAGCCAGCTGGGACACCAGCCGGCCGTGGAGGGGGACCTACCAGTGCCTCCCCCTTTTCCCACTCCTTGGATTAAAGCAGAGGGTGTGAGAGACTTTGTTTGGAAATTAAGAAGGACCCTGCCCACTGCAGGCTGCCCGTCCCTGCGCCAGGGCTGCTTGGCTCCATAGCAGGAGTGAGCAAGACCCTTCCTGTCCCCCCAGGGGCCCAGCAAGCGGGGCGTGGGCAGGTCTGCGCCACCCCGCTGGAGTGGCAGGGGAGGAGGGCCCGAGCTCAGACGCCCACGGCACCGAGTACATACATCTCCACCTGGTCCTTCGCCGTGGGGGACAGGTCTGCCTCGGGGGACGGAGACCCCTCCGACTTCTTGTGTGTCTTCTCTTCTGCAAGGAAACCGAAGTTCAGAAACCTCCAGTAACCTCTCTGGTTACCACCTCCCTGGCTGGAGGAAGCGGGGCACAGGGAGAAACCCCAGGGCCATCAGAAGAGCACTTGCAGGCCTCTGGGTGAAGTGGAGGCGGGCTAAGACCAGGGCTCCAAGAGCGGGCAGGGAGGACTGCTCGAGGTGGGGCGGTGGGGCGGCTCCTGGTCCCCAGAGGCAGACGCCGAGCAGGACCCCGTGACGATGGAGAGGCTCAGTCCAGGGAGAGGGAAGTGCTGCTCCGAACCAATCAATGGCCGTGTCCTTGTGCTGACTGACTGGGGGTGACCAGGTGGGGGGGGGGAAGGGGGGGTCAGAAACCTACGTCTCACATCTAATTAACCAGTGCCTGTACGAGTCACACATTGGACAGACTTCGGGAACTCTCTGTACTTCAGTTTGTCTTTGGAAGAAACACCCATCTTCATGCACTGTGCTGAGTGCATGGTGTCAGAACAAGAGCCCGTCCAGGGTCGTCAGTAGCCAGAGGGGGTGCCTAAGCCAGGGAGGTGCCCAGTTCAGAGAGCAGAGCCCCTGATGCGTGCTGGGCAGAAGAGAGCAGCAGGGATCTCCGACAGGGCTTCCCTCAGAGCTTCCCTCCGGATGCATCGTGCTCCAGGGCAGCAGCCGGGGCTCCTATGGGGGCTACAAACGCACCCAGGGGCACGAGGCCAACGTTTTCAGAGCAGAGCTGTGTAGCCAAGAGGCCTTCAGGGCCACAGACAAAGTGCTGCCCGTTTCCAAAGCCTCTGAAGCTGAGGCCGGGCTGTGGCTGGAAAGGGCTGGCGGCGTGGCCAGTGTGCGTGCGCCTCCTTGGGGACCCGGCTGGCCTCACCTTGCTCGCTCTGCAGGTCCTTCAGCCTGGAACACAGCTCCTCCACCAGCGTCTCGATCCCCGAGCTCTGTGAGGGAGAGTCTCGTCAGCCTCCACTGGCCACTGACTGCGTGCTCTCTGCAAACACAGAGGAGCGAGCAGCACGGGCCACCACTTACAGGCTTCCGTTTAAGAGTCAGTTGTGCCAAGAACACTGCCCGACGTCTCTGTGGGCAAGGCCCAGACCTGTGACATCCAGAAACCATAAAACCCAGGGGCCCAGGCATCAGTGTCAAGAAATCCAGGGGGCCCTAGGAGGCCAGTGTCAAACTCGGGGGCCCTAAGAGCCCAGTGTCAAGCCCAGTGGGAGACCCCCGAGGCCCATGTACAGAAATGAGTTGGGGCCCAGCTTGCTGGCATGAAGTCCCGATCAACAGCTGTCAGTGGCCTGGGAGAGAGAGGGTGGCCTGGTCCAGGACAGGAGCTGGCTCACAGACTGTCTGCCTTCATGTCCCCTCCCGGCAAGGCATGGGCTGGAGTGAGTGGAGAACGCAGGCCCAGCTTGGCATGCCACTCCCAGCTCGGCTCTGGGACCATGCAGCCAGCCTTCCCGGCAGTCCCTGCGTGCACAGCCCTGACGGGGCAGGGCAGCCGTCGGCCTGGTCATGCCGCTGGCCTCGGGGCTAAAAATAGAACTCAGCCATTCAGTCCCCGGAATGACTCAGCAGAGCGGCCGGCCGGGCTTCCAGCACGGATCTCGGCCACTGCGTGAGCAGCAGCATGGGGGGACAAGCGGGGTGGGGGTGGGGTGTCAGCTGTGCACAGCAGGAGCCCCTTCCAACCCGGCGCTCACAGGGGGCCAAGACAGACGAGGCGACCTTGGCAGACACAGACCGACAGAGAGAGCAAACGTGGTCACCAGCAGCGCTGACCATGGTCCCACAAGCAAGCAGCTGCTTACCACGACGCGCAGCGGGCCAGCAGGCCCACAGCTCCACGCCATTCTGGTCGGCCGACCCGGAAACCCACACCAACCAGGGTCAGCTGACACCACGCAGAGCGCGGCGAGCCTCCCGCTCACGGCTGCACACCAAGTGCTGGTCTCGGAGAGGACACAGGCCTCCAGGGACCCAGTGCCCTGCTGGACAAAAGCACTGCCACAAACACACCGTGACTCAAGTGACCACTTGACCTAGGACCTTGGAAATGACCTTCACACAGCATTGGAATTCAGCAGTCTGTCAGCAATGGAGTTAGAAGAGGGTACGCATGTGCATACATGTGTGTGGCTGTCTAGGTGCGTGTACGTGCATGTGTGTGGTTGTCTAGGTGCGTGTACGTGTACGTGTGTGGTTGTCTAGGTGCGTGTACGTGTGCGTGCACGTGTGGCTGTCTAGGTGCGTGTACGTGTGTGCGCACGTGTGTGGCTATCTAGGTGTGTGTACATGTGTGCACGTGTGTGGTTGTCTAGGTGCGTGTACATGTGCAGCTGTCTAGGTGCACGTACATGTGCGTACATGTGTGTGGTTGTCTAGGTGTGTGTACGTGTGCGTGCACGTGTGTGGTTGT
>PVJH01010935.1:0-71322 GCA_004026705.1 Nesogale talazaci
TATAAATATATTTACCTATGTACATGCCTGTATTTAGACCTCTATAAATGCTCTTTGCCTACTAGTTCTTTCCTCTATTTCCTTTTACCTTCCTCTTGTCCCACTATCATGCTCAGCCTTTCTTTTGTGTTTCAGTTATTTCTCTTGGTTACATTACCCTCGATCAAGCCCTACTAGGTCTCTCACACCTTCCATGCCATTGATTTTGGACCATTTGTTGTTTCCTTGTCCGTGGATTGGTCAACACCTCCTCCTTTCCCCCACTTCCCCCTCTCCCATGGCCCCGCCCCCCCAACCATCAGTCCAGTTTGCTTATCCAGCCTATCTTATTTAGATAGACCTGCAGAGATAATAATATTCCCCCCCCAAAAAAAGCATAGAAAGATGAACCAATAAAAGAAAACAAAAGGATTATGACAACAAAAGACAAATGTCCAGAAAAAATATATAAATAAGAAAAGAAAAACCTATATAGTTTAAGATCTGTTTTTTGACCTCTAGGGGTGTCCTCTGATTGAGTCTGATGGGGTGCCACACTCTGACCTCAAAGTCTGTCCTTAGCATTCCCTCGGGACTTCCATGCTCTGATTCCCCCACTGCTCCGCTGCATGCCCTCAGAGTTTTGCCTTGGTGTTGTGGGATCAGACCAGGTGCAATCCTGACCTTGTGTCTTCAGTGTTGTCTCCCGTAGGGCTCTGGGTCAGTGAGGGACATTGTGTCTCATAGTGGGACTGGTCATATGGTCCTCTCAGTGCATCGGCTGTTCTGAGTGGAAATACCATCATCAAGATTTGGTGGGCCAGGATGCACTACACTCTCTCGTCCTCCCCCTTCATCTGTTCTCCTGCTCTCTGATCAGACATGTCCCTCACTCTGAGCCACAGCCTCAGTGCGGCTCTGTAAATACTTCTGGGGGGCGGGGCGGCTGTCCACAGAGCTGGAATTGGGGCTGGGTGCACAGACCCCTCCACTGGCCGCCCGCGCCATGCTGTTATACTGCATCACATCCTTTTCTTTACTTCCTCTTTTTGCCTTCTGGACCATTCTTTTGGTTGAAGCTCAATGAAAGTCTGATAGACTAATGAAGTCCTCTCTCCCATCTACCTAACATCCATAAACAATTGCCCACTGACATGGCAATACATGTATAAACTGGGTTTCTCTCTCTAGATATTTCTGAGCAGACTCTTCTCCAATGCATAGGTCAGACCCCTGGCCATGGCCTCTGATGGTGATGATCTTGTTCTTCCATCAGCCTGTAGGTCTCCCACAGCTCCTCCCTCGCTGATGGATCTAGCTTGAAGACTCAGCACAAACTGACCTCGTCTAAAGATTCTCTCCTGACAACCCATCTCTAACTCCTTCTTCTTTTCTGTAGGTTTGGCTTTTCTATGGGATAGCTCACCAGAATTAACCTCGGCACATTACTGGAACAATCCATATGGAGACCTTCTATTCCTATAAAAAGTGAGTCTTGGAAACCCATCATTCTACCCTGTCCTGTAGGCTCATCATGAGTCAGTGAGTCAGCATCAACTTGATGGCTGTGAGTTTAGAATGGTTTGGTTTAGGGTCTCTGGCGGTACACTGATTGAGCACTGGACTGTCCAGTGAAAGGCTGGTGGGAGATAAAGGCCCGATGATGTGCTTTGAGGCGTATGTAGAGATGACAGTGTAGAAAGTCCTATAGGGCAGGACTACTCTGTTATAGTGGAACCCACAAAACAAACACCAAAGCGCAGAACTGTGCTCTGAAACCAACTAATTTTCTTCCCCTCTTTGACTTTAATCAAGGACTCCTTTGAAGTCACCATCACATGGTGGTTACATGTGGGTCTGCTAACTTCAAGGTCAGCAGTTTGAAACCACTGGCTGCTTCCAGGGAGAAAAAGTTACAGTCTTGGAAGGCCCCAGGTGCAGTTCTACCCTGTCCTTCAGGGCACCTATGAGTCGGCATGGACTTGATGGCAATGAGCTTGGTTATTTTTTTATGGGGCTTAAACAAGAGTAGTTCAATCCTTATTCATGTACTTACGCCTCAAATATCATGAGTCAGAATTAACTCACTGGCAGTGGATTTTTGTTTTTCATTTTGTTTTGTTTTGTTTGGATTGTTGCTTGTGTGTGTTTCTGTGTGTGGGTGTAGGTAGCTATTGATAGCTAAATTTCATTTAATTTGCCTGAATTTCTCGCAAGTTTCTTAGATCTAAATAAATTATTATCACAACTTTTATCACCAACCATTCACTATGAATAAAACCCAGGCATTGTTTTCTCCTGTAAAATCTTAGTTTAAAAATCTATATATTTCTCCTTTGCATTCAGGTGTATAGTAGAAAAAGTGTTGCGTAAAATTGAAAGATTATGTGATACTTGAAGCACTTTAGTCAAAAGTGCTTAATTTAAATATAATTAGCATGGATAAAATAAAAATTATGTAGTGAAAATTGTACTAAATTACAGTTAAGTTAGCACTATCATATAATGATTACACAGTGAAAGAAATTTAAATAATACACTTTTCCTTTTCCATAGAATGGGAAAGGTGTGGGCTTATCAGTCAGGTAGTAAGACATGGTAAATGACAATAAAAGTAATTCATTAAGCGACTATAGCTTTTTTGGTAGTATTCCTAGATTTTTTGTGGCAATCAGTTATACCGTGTCTTGTTCCTGTAGGGTGCCTGTGAGTTGTCATCAAACTGGAGGGCAGTGAGTCTCATTGAGGTGGGGCTGGGTTGTTCCTAAATGAGCTTAAGGTGGCTCATGAAGGCACATGTAACACATTGAAACAATTTAAATAAAGCATCATGAGTTTAGAAATTTTTTTAACTCCAGTTAACACCTATGATTTCTTCAACACATCTAAAACTTTCCCTGCAGAGTAATTCCATAAATATTTGTGGATATTTGTGGTAGAGATCATAGAATCCATACACTTTGAGGGCTAAGGAGGACCTCAAAGAGCACCTAAACCCCTTAATTTGCCTTTAATTAATCTGAAATTCAAAGCAAAAGGGCAAGGAAAGCAAATATTCCAATTTCCATCTCAAGACTGAATTTTCCAGCTTCATCACCTTAATAAACAAGCTCAGTCTCATAGGCTTCTTCCAGGCAAAAAAAATCTAATAACATAAATAGGTAGTTCATTCGAAGTAGAACTCCTTCTACAAGAACTGTCTGACATAAGTAAACCCTGGCGATTGTTGTGCAAGTCATGCTTGTACCCTTTTCTAAGGGTAACCCTTTTCTATGACTAATCTAGAACACACGGGGAACTCAGTGCCCAATCCACAAGTGGGGCTCCATGGGCTGAGTTTGAATGGAGTGGTCAGATGGCACTCTGTTTTTTTGACATTGTTTTTGCTTAATGCCAGAGAGGGGGTGGTTGCTTTAAATCCTTCCCTGCTCAAAGAACAAAGATGGATAGCTTTCCTAAAAGAATTCAATGTCCAAGTGATTAAGAAAAAGAAAAGAAACCTTGCGGGTGGGAGGCTAAAAAAGTTTACTCTAAAACTGTCCTGTCCTTGCAGTTACACAAATGCAAAGGCCACCTACTTCAGTGCCTTAGTGTGGTGCTTGCCATCAACATGCCTCCCGAGAGTCATCAGAGATTTCAGTGTAGACGATGCTATTTAGCATCTGTCTTTGCAGAACTGATAAAATGCCTGAATGGCTGAGACAGCTTGCTAATACACTGTCACACCTAACACCACAGTGAAAGGAATGAGCAGGCTCGATGTGAAAGGAGAATATAAATGGGGAAGCGTTCAGAATAGACTGTTCTTCCAGCCCCCTTAGCAAGGAAAGCTTGGTAAATAGTTCATATCTAAACATACATCCTCTGGGTCTTGCAACAGCGTCATTTCTTTCTGCATAATTAGCGTGAGAAGGTTATTTTTTGCATATGTGAAGATACAATTACCATTCCTCTCTACATATCATGAATATTTAAATAGAAAATTTGAAGATCTTTGTGTAGAATGATGCAAACTGATATTCTCCAGTAAGAACTTGCTATTGTTTTAAGGGAAACAGTATTTAGCACTTCCTACCGAGAAAGTTAGATGCTGAATAAGATGGATTGAAGAATGATCAATGCATTTGAATTATGGTGCTGGCAAAGAATATTGAAAGTACCACAGACTGCTAAAAGAACAAGCATCTTGGAAGACGTATAGCCAGATTGCTCCTAAGAGGCAAGGATGGCAAAGACTTCGCCTAACTGCCTTTGGACATGTCATCAGGAGAGACCATTCTCCAGAGGAAGACGTCTGGCCTGGTTAAACAGAGGGGCAGCATAAAATAGGAAGGCGGCCTGGACAAGCAGGATTGACACAGTGTTGCCAATCGAGGAGCTCAAATGTAAGACAGGTGTGAGGAGGTCACTGTTTCCTTCCACTGCACACAGGATCACAAGAAGTTAGAATTCACTCGATGGCCTCTAACAAGAGAAGCAGCAATAGCCTTTGTTGCCTATGCTTTTTGTATTCTATCTAAGATTCCTTTACCATGATCAAGACTGTAAAGGACTGTGATTTATTTTATAATCCCTATCCCAGCAATGAGGTCTAGCTGTCACATTATTATTTTTGTGTGTGTGTGTGAGATGTGAATTAAAGATCCTAATTCATTATTTCATGTGGCTATCCAGCTGTCCCAGTACCGATTGATCAAAAGAGTATTCCTTCTCCATTGAGGGAGCTTCGTGCTCTTGTCAAAAAGCCCTTTGATGTGTGAGTCCACGTCTAGACTCCAACGTCTCTTCTACTGAGCTGTAGATCAGAAAAGGAGCCCTGGAAGCACTGGGATTACTCCTTGGTCGGCTAAGCACATGGGCCGCAGTTCAAACCACCAGCCACTCCTGGGGAGAAACAAAGTGCTTTTGACTCCCATCAAGAATTGCAGTCTTGGAAACTCACAGAAGCAGTCCCACCCTGTCCTGTAGGGTCGAGATAAGACATCATCGACTAGATGACAAGGAGCTTTTTGATACATAGGAGACGGGTGGAAAATAAGACTTCTTGAAATAAGACTTCTTGAAACCCTTTCCTACTTGCCTAACTAAAATTGTTGTGTGATGGGTTTTGAGATCACAGAGAGTTAAGTCTTCTCATTTTGTCCTTTTATATCAGATTACTTTGGCTATTCGACCACCCTTATAGTTCCATATGACTTGAAGAATCAGCTTGCCAACATCTATCAAGAAGTCATCTGGGGTTCTGGCAGAAATTGCATTCAACCTGTACCTACATTTTGAGAGTATTGCAATTTTAAAAATATTAAATCACCAAATCCATAAACATAGGATGCTTTCCATTTATTTACATCTTTACTTGCTTTCAACATTGTGTTACAGTTGTCAGAGATTGTTTCACACTTCCTTTGTTAAATGTATTCCCATGTACTTTATTCTTCTTGTTGCTATTTCTGAATGGAATTGTTTGAATCTCACTTGGTATTTTTTTGTGATAAGTTAGAAGTTTCATAAGCCAAAATAATAATTTTACTGGCTAAAGTTGTCAGCTTGTGACCAAAATAATGCCAACTACTGCATATGGAGAATAAACTTTGATCTTGTCCTCATTAGCAGTAAGTCTGACCAGGCCATTTGGCTAGCCAATACTAATTGGGCCCCTTACACTAAACAGTGTAGAAGATGTTATCAACAGCTTCCTTTACATTCAATATTTTTTTTTCTTGCATAGAAATGCTTTACTTTAGACACTTGCATATAATTCCAAGATTTGAATAGGATTTTAAAGGATGATTGGGAATAGATTAGGTGTTATGATTAAATTTGTATACAACCATCCCTATGCTTGGAAAAATAATTAACACACACTACCATAGTCAATGAAAGGCTTCCTTCAGTATAACTATGTCTTTGTTTTTAATATTAAATAAAGTGTGAGATAATAGATACATTGAACACACAAGCTGCTATGAAAAAGACTAAGCAGTACAAAATACCAACAACAGAAATGTATATAATGTGATAGAAAATAATGCAATAAATCAAAAATGACTATACAGAAAAGTAAACCTGAGCATCTAATAAGCAACAAAAAAGCTCTATTATTAATTACACCCACAAGGTGAAAGTTAAATGATTCATACAACATTGGTCGATAGTGCAGAGGGTTATGCATCGGGTTGCCAACCACCAGATCTGAGGTTCAAGCCTACCAGCCTCGACCTCCACCCAAAAAAGATGAAATTATTTGCTCCCATAAAGATTTACTGTCTTGGAAACCCAAAGGGATTGAATGAATGGTGATGAGCCTGGTTTGGGAGGTTTGATACCAGATGATGCAATATATGGGGATGCCAAGCATTAAAATATGATCAAGCATCGTATTTTAATATTAAGTAAAGCACTCCATCATTACAAGCACTGGAAATGCCATGGAGAAATAGGAGGTCATATTCCTGCTGAGTTCGAATGACAGGTTTTATAGCCACTTTGGAAAGTAGTTGACATGGTCTAGTGAAGCTGTATCAGTGAAGACACACACATCTGGTGAGCAGGTGAGTACATTCCTGGGCTTCTACCCAAAAGAACCTTTCACTGGATGGTTGTCTTTCTCAATTAGCAAGTATATTGGGAGATGCTAGATGTTCACAACAGCATTGTTTGAAGTAGAAGAAAAACATGAAATCTTCTTAATGTATAGAAGGGGTAAGTACATTAGAGTGTTTCTGCTACACTCTTCCTTTTACACTCACCACAGCTCACAGCGAAATCCCCTTTAGTCTCTATCTCATCTCAGAATATTTTCCTCACCTTCTTGTTCCAAGTGAGACCTGACAGTCCCCTCAGGACACTGCCCCTTTACTGTTGGCTGTTTTCTCTCCAAGACCCAAATTATAACCTCGGGCCTTTGGCGGTAACTATGAGTTAGAAATTGACTCAGTGACTTCAAACCACACTACGGGGCAAGTTTCTTCTCTTCTTAACACAAGAGGCTCTTTCTCTCTCAATCTTTCTGAACTTCTAACCATCAAACTCTGAAAATCCAATTATTCCATCTCCTCTTCCTTGTCCCTTCTCTCAGTTTCTTTCTTCCACAGCCAGTTTAAGTTCATGACTAATCATTACAATTTCCCCCTTCCTTTCCTCCCTTCTTCTCCGAATTTTTGCAAAACCTCAGCCTGTCGAATACCCAATGCTGATGAGTTGATGCCAATTCACAGCAAACCTGTAGGTCGATGCAGAAGTGCACCACAGGCTCTCTAAGACTGGACTGCTCAGCAGCAGGCGGCGATCTCCTTCCTCTTGCTCTGGAGTGGCTGGAGAGCCGAAGCCTCAGCACAAGAGCATTTAATCACTTCATCAACTCCCTGTTGGCTCTGTGCTAACACCTATACAGTCAACTCAGTCCAGCTACAATCTTTAACAAACAGGCTCAGCTGGCTGGATCCAGGCAATCACTGGGCAATTTTACACAGTGTTTGTCCACTCACAGGGGTGACTATTTCATGGCTTTTATTCTTGCTTCCAGCACTTTGTGCTCCTTCTCAAGCTCAGGCTCTTGCTCCTACACACTGGACACCAGAAATGGCCCGGAGAGAACCGCTCTCAGCTCCATCCACCTGGTCTGGCACATACCAACAGGTGGAAGGGTACGTCCTGTGCTCCTGCCTGGAATTGACTAGAGGGCAATGGTTTTTGCTTTTGTTTTTAAATTGCCCCTATAAGCAAAGCACACTGGTGTGTGTGTGTGTGTGTGTGTGTGTGTGGTATTAGTCAAATGGAAAATGAAGACAGGGATCAGTAGCACTCATAAAATTGTTAGACTCATATTTACTAGCATTCACTCTTCTCCTTAGACCTAAAGGAATGATTTAGGTAGGCGAGGCCCCTGCCCTCCTAGAGTTTACATTCTAGAAAAAGCAGGGACTGTATAAATACACTATTTAACATTACAAGAAAACATAGGTTTATTACCAACATGCTACTGCTCTGGCATATTTGAAAAATCCCTATGTACTATGGTGCTGGTGAGAAATACTGAAATAACATGTATTGCCAGACGAATTAACAAATCTGTCTCAGAAGTAATTTTGCAAAATGTTCCTTAGAAGCAAGGCTAGGGAGACTTTGTGTCACATACTTTGGATAGCTCCTTAGCAGGAGCTCCACTCCCTGGAGGGCACCATCCCTGATAGAGAGTTGGTGGGAAAAAAGGAATCAAAAAAGTTGGTTCTTCAAGGAGGCGGATTGACACAATGGTTGCAGCAATGGGCTCAGACACAAGAACACCTGTGGGGAAGATGCAAGGACCAGCTAGCGTTTTCCTTCTGGAGAGCTCGGCTTTCTCTCTCTCTGAAGAGTTGCCGTCTCTGAAATCCAGAGGATCAATGCCACCCTGGCCTGCAGGTGGGCTACGCTTCGGAATGGACCAAATGGTGGTGAGAACAGCACATGGATGGGAGAGGAAAGAGGGAGGAGTCGAAGTTGTTGAGATCGCGAACCTGGGCCTTGTACTAAAAAGGGACATTCAGAAGGAGGCACCAAATGCTTGCTGCTGTGGGTAGGTTCTGACGCATGGTGACCCTGTGAGCAGGTGGAAGGGCACGCCCTATCTTCCTGCCCGGGGATGCACTCAAGTACTCCTGAGAGTATAGAAGTACATACTGCCCAGTCTGGCGCCATGCTCATAATTGTTCTTAGGTGCCACTCCATCTCATCAAGGGCCCTGGAAGCTATGTTTCTGGTATTTCCAATGCTATCAGGGTCACCCACAGTGGACAGATTTCAGTGAAGTGCCCAAAGAAGAAGGAACATAGTGTCCACTTCATAGGCACCAAATACCAGAGCAAAGGTATCTACTGATGCTCCTCTTTTCTGTTCACTGCCAGTCCCTGTAAACACACACATATACAAATTGAGTTAAGGACCTATATAATAGGCCCTGATTCTCCTAAATTTCATATCTACTATAAAACATGCCTTGAGTTGTGTAAAATTATAGGCACCCCACCCTATAAATTGAAAGCAACTTGCTAATTCTAGCTAACCATGATACATTCTAGGAAAAGAGGACAAGTGGAAGTAGTTTATACTCAACTACACTAATAAATTCTGCTACTGGTTTAAATCTATATGTTTATCCTTTGGGAAATTTTCCTGGACAATACACAATAATGCAGCTGCAAGGTTTTATAAGTGATAAATCTTGTTGGTTTATTAGCTCTATCTAGTCAAGTATAACTCAATATTTTAGAAATGTAAAATAATTTAAAAGATTATTCAGATCTCTTTTGGTTTTAGGTTGTCTTTTGATACATAGTGGGATCAACACAGATCTAGCTCAGGCTACTCTTTGAGATATTTTAATGTTAAAGCAATATTCCTCTGAAAAGCAATTTCTACCTTCAGCCTACTTAAGAATGTATAATAAATTCTGTGCAGAGGAGAAATCAGGTTTACAAGGTACGGAGGGAAAGAATATATATGGTCAGATTTTCAAAGGGTAGTACAGATGACTAATGGGCCAGAAAGATTGATTTATGAGGAAAGATTAAAAGAATTAACTATGTATGGAATGGCTAAGTGAAAAAAATTATGAGGGAGAAAATTTGATTGCTACAAAATAATAAAACACTTTACAAGAATATTTAAAATTGAACTAGAGAAAGGAAAACTAAGGACCTGTAGAGTCTATGAGCCATCTGAATTATTAAAGTTATGAATAGTCATTGTTTAACCCCAATCCTGTTGTGATAACACAATCCACATGCAATTAGCTAAACCCAACATTATACCAGGGAAACAGATGAAGATTTTCCCAATACTTGTTAGACTTTAAAAACACTAAAGCATCATTGAGATACACTGTGTTACGTTAAAATATCCTATGAAATCAGAGTTTCATCTCAACATAGATAAAACAGAAGCACTGCCCACTATTTGAAATTCAGTTCTAACATTACTATTGGGAAAAGGTGAGACTATTTGTGTGAATGCCTGATTTTATTGTCAGGGTCTGACTCGGTGTGCAGACAGATATATAGGCTTGAAGTATATGGATTCATGCTAAGGCATCATCGAGCTCACCCATAATGCTTAGAAGAGTGGTTTAAATTAATTTGCACTCTCTCTGACCACTCATTCTGGCACAGTTATCTCACTCTTGTTATGGAGGGGAAATAATTAATGCAAATTTTCAGGAAATGATTTTCTACTGAAGAAATCTGAGAGACTTATGAGAATGGTCTAAATTAATACCAGATGATATACTGAGAGATAATTAAAGTAAGAGTACTTTTATATAAATTAATTCATGATATTCAGATAATTTGAAATGGACCCTTTTAATTTTCAAATAACTCAACAGAAGATGGTGTAAGGAAGTTCATCCTAGAGCTTAGCCAAGAATAATTTGAGATGGAGATAGTCCTTTAAACCCCTGTCAAGCAAGTATGCTTCTTAGTGGAAGCTATACTTTGGAAATCAGGATTAATATGGGTTTTTATGATTGTTTTTTTCTGTAGTAGATCAGTTGTGAGTTGTTTATATAATAGGCATGGTCAAAAACTTAATGTATAAAGCATAGTTATGCTATAAAATGAAACTTTCTATGTTAAAAATGGTTTTATCATGCTATTTAGAAACTAATAACTATTTGATTTATATATCATAAAATGACTACAGCAATATTCAAGGCCTCAGGGGAATGTGCATGTCCTTTGCTTAATGTCTAACTGATGACTGGAATGTTGAGTTGGATACAAAAAAGAAGAATCAATTGTTGGAAAATATGGTCTGGGTGATAGAAATTATTCTGGAGATTGCAAGATAGAAACTTGCTAGACTAATGACGTCATCAAAAATAGCATTTTTTCAACAATGTAAACAGAAAATGCACTCATTTAATCTTCCAGATGGAATACACAGAGATCAAGTTGATTACATGTGTGGTGGGGCAAGAGATCACAGAAAACCACAATATCTTCAGCTAGAAAAAAAGCCTGGGACTGGCCATAGAACAGACCATCAATTGTTCCTAGGCATGTTCAAAGTGAAGCTGAAGAAAATTGAAACAAGATCATAAAAGACAAAATACAACCATCAGTGTATCCTGCTTGAATATAGAGACTGTTTCAAGAAAAGGTAAGATGCTTTGAACACTGCTAACTGGAGATGAGCTGTGGGATGACATAAGAACATCACATATGAAGGAAGCAAAGGATCATTACAAAGATAAGAAAGAAAAGAATTAAATGGATGTCAGAAGAGACTCAAACTTGAAATTGAATGTAGAAAAGCTGACATATTGGGGGGGTGGGAGAAGTAGTAAAAGAACTGAACATAAAGGACAGTTTGAACATATAAAATATTATAATAAAATATGCAAAGACTTGGAGTTAGAAAACCAAAAACAAGATCACCCTTCACATTTCTCAAGCTAAAAGAAATGAAGACAAATTCAAGCCACCGGTTGCAATATTGAAAGATCCTACAGCAAAATGTTGACCAACACAGAAAGCATAAAAATAAAATAGAAGGCAGACGGAGTCATTATGTAAAAAGAATTGGCCAATATTCAACCATTTTTGGAGATTGCATATGCATCAACCATTTTTGGAGATTGCATATGATCAAGAACAGATGCTATTGAAGGAATACGTTAAAGCTACATTGAAAACATTGGTGAAAACTCAGGCTCCATGAATTGACAGAATATCAATAGAAATGTTTCCAAAAACGGATACAGTGCTGGAGGTGTTTATTCCTCTATGTTAAGAAATTTAGAAGACAGACACCAGGCCAACTGAATGGAAGAGACCCATATCTGTGCCCATTACAAAAATGACCCAACAGAATTATGAAGTTATTGAACAATATGATTAATACCCTACCACTTGTCTCTAAGTTTGGTGGACTGTGGCATCTTGTGTACTACTGTGGTGCTGGAAGCTATGTCAATGGTATTACAAATGTCAGCAGGATCACCCAAAGTGAAGCGGTTTCAGAGGAGCTTCTGGACTAAGACAGATGATGAAGACGGATGTGGCTCCCTATTTTAGAGGAAGGAACCACTGAAAATCTTACACATAGTTTCTAAACATTGTCAGGTACTGAACAAAGGAAGCAGAATGTTGTTGGAGATTCTGTGGACAGGAGGGCACTTGAACTGTAATGGAAGACTTGCTGATTTCTTAGAATGGAGTCAACCATGGGGAAATGAGTTGTGCAAAACCTGTGGGAGTAGAGTCTTTGGGATCATCATTTGCTAATGAGGCATGACTCAAGATAAGGAGAATCAGATGCAAAAATCTACTAATGATCAGAACTTGGAAAGTTCAACACAGAGAAAGTATGATACAAGAAAATTATGGTCAAAATGAAATGAACAGAAAGATCAATATCTTAAGCATCAGTACAATGAACTGGTACTGGCCATTCTAAATCAGAACATTATATGATTTACTGTGCTGGGAATGGCACAATAAAAAAGAATGACATAGCATTCTTTCTCAAAAAGGACCCTGAAAAATCAATCACATAAATTAATTAAGGAAATCTAATCAATCAATCTAATCAGTACAACTATTGTTCAAATTTATACACCAACCACAAAAGCTAGTGATGAGGAAATTGAAGAGTTCTACTAATGACATCAACTGAAAATTAATCAAACATACAATCAAGATGCACTGATAATTATGGGCAATTGGGAGGAAAATGTTGAAAACAAATAGGAAAGAACCCTTGTTGGAAAATCACATGACAGAATTGGTAGAATCAATTTGTTCACAGCAGATGCCATTTTTCCAGCAACATGAAAGGACGTCTCCAGATGGAAACCTTAGGAATAAAGTTGACTACATCTGTGGGAAGGGACAATGAAGAAGCTCAGCCTTAGCAACTACAACCAGGCAAAGGACTGGACCGGAACATCGAGAGACAGACCATCGAGAGACATTTAAGTTCAGGATAAAGATGATGAAAAGTAAAACAAGTCCATGAGAGCCAAAATACAACCTGAATCTATCCCTTCTGGATTTTGACAACATCATAAGAACATAGCTGATGCACTGAACGATAATGACAGAAGACTTAATGAGCTATGGGAGGGCACCAAGGACATCAGACATGAAGAAAGCAATAGTAATCAGAAAGACAAGAAAGAAGGAAAAGATCAAAGCAGATGTCAGAAGAGACTCTAAAACGTGCTTTTAATTGTAGAATACCTAAAGCAAATGGGAAAAAAATGAAGTAAAAGAAATCTGAATAGAAAAATGTAAAGGGCAGCTAGAGAAGACAAAGCCAAACATTAGAGTGAAATGTGCAAATATCTAGAATTAGAAAACCCAAAGGGCTTCAGGATATCTGAAACTTGGAGACCACAAAATGTTCAAGCCTCAAGCTGAAATATTGAAAGATTCAGCAGCCGAAATATTGAATGATGCAGGAAACATCCAAAGAAGATGCAAAGAATACAGTCACTCTAAGAACTAATCAACATTCCACCATTTCAGAAGTTAGCATATAAGTACTACATGGAAGAAGCCTACCAGCCTGTGTGATCATGAGGTGTTGTAGGGATTAGGTACAAGGGATCAAAGAACAAAAAACCATATCATTGTGAAGGAGGGGGAGTGCCGATTGAAGACCCATCTGTAGGCAACTGGACATCCCCTTACAGAAGTGTTTCAGGGAGGAGACTTGCCAGTCAGGGCGCAGTGTAGCAAAGATAAAACATACAACTTTCCTTTAGGTCTTAAATGCTTCCTCCCACCACCTCCCCCACCCCAAACTATCATGATTCCTATTCTACCTTACAAATATGGCTAGACCTGAGGATGTACACTGGTAGAGACAGGAACCAGAAACAGAAGGAATCTAGGACAGATGATCCATTCATGACTGGTGGTGAAAGTGGTGATACCAGGAGGATGGAGGGAAGGTGAGGTACAAAGGGAAAGCCGATTTTAAGGATCTAATATAATCTCTTGCCTGGGGGTATGACAACAGAAAAGTGGGTGAAGGGAGACATCGAACAGTGTAACAAATGATAAAAGATACTTTATAAATTATTAAGGCTACAATAGGGAAAGGGGAGCAAGGAGGGATGGGGGAAATGAGGAGCTGATATCAAGGGCTCAAGTGAAAAGCAAAGTTTGAGAATGATGAGGTCAACAACTGTACAAATATGCTCGACATGCAATAGATGGATGGATGGATTGTGATAAGAGTAGTATGAGCCCCCAATAAAATGACTTAAATAAATAAATAAAAGGTGGAAACTAAAAAAAGAAAGGAAGAAAGAAAGATCCAGCGATACTGAGGGAAGAAGTTCAAGCTTCACTGAAAGCTGTAGCCAAAAACAAGACTCCCAGAATTCATGGAATCCCAATTGAAGTGTTTCAACAAGCTAATGAAGCACTGGAAGTACTTATGGTTGATTCCAGGAGGAGAGCAAACTGACGTGAAGAGATCCATATTCATATCCGTTCCAAAGAAAGGTGACCAAAAGAATGTTCAAACCATCAAGCATATTATTGAGATCACATGCAAGTAAAATTGTGCTGAAGATCACTCCATGACCTTCACCGTAGTACATTGACAGAGAACTGCCAGAGTTAGAAGAGGTCATGGAACAAGAGCTATCATTGCTGATGTGAGACAGAGCTTGGCTGATAGCCGAGAATACCAGAAAAAAAATGTTTGCTTGTGTTTTATTGACTATGCCAAGGCATTTGTCTATGTGGCTCATAAAAAAAGTCTGGAGAACCGTGAGAAGAATGGGACTTCCAGAAAACTTCATTGTGCTCATGAAGGACTTATACATTGATCAAGAGGAAGTTGTGCAAGGAGAAGAATATTGAATGTACCATGGCAGGCTAAAATAACAAACCAATCTGTTGGAAGAAGTAAGGCCACAGTGTTCCTTAGAGGTAAAATGGCAAGACTTCATCTTACATACTTAGGACTTGTCATGAGAGACCAGTTCCTTGAGAAGGACATGATGTCTGGGAAAGTAAAAGGGCAGCAGAAAAGGGGAAGCAAAAAAAAAAAAAGGAGGATTGCCTTCAAGAGATGTGCTGACACAGCAACTGCGACAATGGGCTCAAGTGTGGGGATCATTGTGAAGATGGTGCAGGGTTGTGCAGGTTTCTTGCTGTTGTGTAAAAGGTAGCCATAGGTTGAAATCAACCGGATGGCACCTAACAACAATGTCATCATTCAAATTACATAAAAGTAAAATTTTGATGAAGATAATTCAAAATGATTGCAGCAGTCGATCCACAAAGATATGTCAAAAACACCAATTAAATTCTGAAGAGGATATGAAACAAGGGATATCAAGGCTGATAGAAGGACACAGGATGATTATGAAGGCTTTTAACAAAGAAGCTTTTAAAAAAAAAACCCTAAAAGCGCTACTTATGAGGAAAAGGCCAGGAACGTTCATCTAGGGCTGCTTTTCACCAGGACAATGTACCTGCTCATTCCCCAAAGGCAACGAGGACAGTGTCTAGAGAATTTCTTGCAAAATCTTGCCCATCCACCCCCATCCTTGACCTTGCCCCTTCAGACTTTGTGCTCCTCAACCAAAAAAAAAAAAAAAGAAGAAGAAGAAAAAAAAACATTGTTAAGAGACAGAATTTGAGACCCATGAGATGTCAAAACTACTATTTTGACTTGGTACACATCAAGAGCACAAAATTCTCCAGGCAAGGGATTAAAAACAAACAAACCCAAACTCACCACCATTGAGTCAGGGCTGCCTCACAGTGACCCTCCAGGACAAGATAAAACCGTCCTGTTAGTTTCCAAGACTGTAACGGTTTGGAGGAGCAGAAAGCCCATCTTTCTCCCATGAGGTGCCTGGTGGTCTTGAATTTCCAGACCTTTCAGAACACAGCCCAACATATAACCACTCTGCCAGTAAAGGCTAAAAAGAAGAAAAATCCGCCTTTTAGAAGAGTACAGATCTGGAAGAGATAGAAGGTATGGGCTATGAATTTTATAGCAATACTTTTTGACTTGTACTCCTATATAGTTAGTTAAAAGGCACACCGATTTTAAAGCTGATATTGAATGTGTATCTTTGATTCTAGAAAACAGACAAGGAGATGATGAATTGACAAAGTGATGGAAATAACAGGTGAAACATAGCAGTTGTGAGAATGGCATCAACCCACACCTAACTCACTGCACCAAGTAAATTTAGACTCACAAAGATACTCCGAGGATGGCCCAGACCCAGGTAACACCTCCTTTTGTTGTACTTGAAGAAGTTATGAGTCAGAACTGACTCAATAGCATCTAACATATAGCAGAAATATAAATATAATTAGTAATCCGTATGCTGGCATGTAGATTCTTAGGTCTGTAAAATACTTGAGGAGGGGGAATCCCAGAAGACTTAGAAAGAAAATAGAAATCTTTTGACGAGGAATTCAAAGTAGGGAGTAGAAATAAGATCTGCCCTTTGTTTTTTGAAAATTGTTTCAGTGGATTTAATACCAATATTGGACTATGTCCCTGACTTTTCAAAAGTTAAATTAAGATTAAAGTTGAGATTAGAATTTTAAAAGATTGAGTTAAATAGGTGATATTTCATTCTGTTGCAAAACTTAAAAATACATCAGTTACTTAAAAGGAATCTAAACACACAGAAATGGTCCGTCTTCGCTTTTGATCACTGAGTGAGGAAGGAGTGCCGTTGTGAACCCTGAAGATTTATAGCAAATTTCACAATTCTAGAAACACAACTGAGCATCACTATAAAAATAGAAAAGTCATTTTCTTGCCTTCAAGTTCATTCACACTCATGGAAACCATAAGTGTTAGGAGATGTGAGCATTAGAAGGTTAAATGAACAGTGTAGTAAGGGAAGCAGGTCATCAAACCTTTTCTCACAGTGCAACCAAATGGACTAAAACTAACAGTTGCTCAGTCAATGTTGCTATTGGGAAGTCTATCAAGTTGGTTCTGACTTGCAGCAGCCCTGCACCTAACAAAAGCACCACCCATTTTTTTGTGCCATCTTCTCAATCATAGTTACATGTAGGCTCATTATTGCAGCCACTGTGTCCATCCGTCACCATGATGACCTTCCTCTCTTCCACTCACTCTGTGTTTCCAAGCATGATGTCCTTCTCTGGAAACTGGTCACTCATGATAAGATGTTCAAAGTATGTGAAATGAAATCTCACCGTACTCTTTGGAGAAGCACTCTGGCCGCAGCTCTTCCATGGTGCTTTGGAAAAATTCCACCAATACTATAATTCATATGTACTCATTCTTCTCTGGTCATTGTTCAGTTTTCATATTCACGAGGCCATTGAAAATACCATGGTGTAAGCAAGGTGCACCTTAGTCCTCAAAGGGACATCTTTACCCTTGAACACTTTAGAGAGATTTGCAACAGATTTGACCAAATGTTAGCTTCTTGACGGCTGCTTTCAAGAGCCTTGATTGTGAATCAAGTAAAAAGAGATCTTTGACACATTCACTCTCTTTTTCATTTTTTTCAAGACATAGCCTAATGGCCCAGCTGTGAGGATTTTTGTAACATTGAGTTGTAATCTATGTTTTGTTTTTGTTTTTTGTCTTTTGAGTTGTAATTTATGTTGAAGGCTATCATAGTCTTTGATCATCATCAGTTGCATGCAAGTCTTTTTCTGTTCAGGAAAGCAAAGCTATGACATTGAATGCTAAAGGCTGTTAAAAGGTCTTCCCATAATTCTGATGCCACGTTGTTCTTTATACAATCCAGCTTCTTAGATTAGTTGCTCAGCACACCAATTGAAAAAGTATGAAGAAAAGATACAGCCTCGACATATTCTTTTTCCTATTTTATTTTATTTGGGGGGGGGGCATTATTGCCTCTGGTGATTGTGGGCGCTACCCAGTACTGCTCCTGAGAGCCACCACTGGATTTGAACCACCAAGCCCTCAGGCCACAGTCCCACTCTCAACCACTTACACCACCGGGGCTCAGCCCTCATTTATGAGTTATTTTTTCTTTTTCCTATTTTAAAACACAGTATTCCCAACACCAAAGGATACCATAACCTCTTCCATGACTTCAAGTGGCCCAGCAGGGCCATGCAGAAGATGCTATGATATGATTGTATCTTTTTGGAAGGCACCTGAATGAGACTAAAAGACATGTGTTACTAATGAACCTGCCTGCCCTATCTGTGAATCAAGAGAAATACGTTTACACAATTTTTGTCTGCAATAAACTGGTGCATGTATGAACTAGCTACTCCTAGTGGTAATACTTCATTCTCACCTATATGCAAAGATTCATGAAGGGACTCAAGCAGGTCACAGAAAAGTGGAAGGAAACGATCATGCAAGATTTCTACAAACTTTTTGCCTCTTCCACATATACATGTATGTTTGTGTGCGTATGTCTCAGAAACTTGCCATAACCTTCTGACTTTAGAACTGATACACACACATGCACACACAGCTCTAGATATTTTTTACCAGCATCTAGAGAAATTAGAACCCTTAAAAATAGGGAATAGAAAAAGGTGAGTATAATCCCATCAATCAATCAAAGGGCATCAATCTAAGAAATTTGCTGACACAAGGAAACATAAAGTGCTCATTATTTAAGACTGCCAATATTGTGTAGCTTCTCCAACAGGTAATAAAACTATATATACAGGGCATATCAGCAGCATTAATAAAAGTGGCTGGTCTTCACAGCCTGACAGGAGAGGAATGATACCCAGAGCTATTCATAAGTGAATGACCGATTGATTGTTAAATCATGTCTTCTCAGCTCTCTGGCTAAGACGAAGGGCAGGTCACAGGCTTGCTTTCCTTCCTGGTATCAACTACTTACTACTCACTTGTGGCACATATTCCATGATTTCTACTTACAAAACCTATGGTTTTGTAGCATTTAAAATGCTCTGTGGAAATTATGACCAACACGTAGATTCGGAGCAGTCCTGCTGGCATAGTGGCTTGCTGGTTTACTAACTACAAGGGCAGCAGTTCAAGCTCACCATTTGCAGGGTAGCACAAATGCTTACCTTTAGTGAGCTGACCCTCTCTTATCCCCAGTGTCATAGTGAGATATATATAGATATATACTTATTTTATATTTATATTTACGTATATCCTTGTTTGTAGATTATCTCAGCTGAAGCGTCCCTTCAAGGAGCCTTGGTGGCATAAAGAGTTACAAATTGGGCTATAACCACAAGGTCAGCAGTTTTTTTTGTAGTTGTTTTTTTGGGCATCACTGCCCTCTGGTGGTGGGAGTAGGAGGCCCAGCCTTTGCTCCTGTGGAGCCGTTACTGGTATTGAACCTCCATTCCAGTGGGCCGCAGTCCCGCGCACAACCACTACGCACAACCACCGGGACTCAGCCCTAGGTCAGCAGTTTGAAACCATCACCTGTTCCTCAGAAGAAAGACATGTCTTTCCACCCCTGTAAAGAATTACAGTACAATCTTTGAAACCTGCAGGGCAGATCTTCCTCATGTGGTTTCTGTGAATTGGACTGAGCTCATGGCAGTGATTACAAATCACATATAGTCCATGGTCCTTGAGAGTAGATTGAAGAGCCTCCTTTGTTAACAATGCACACTAGCCGTAAGAGTGACCCAGGCTCCAAAGTTTTCCAACTTTTGGAGCATGCCCTTTACTGCTTTTCTCTCTCTATTCGTGGGGAATATACATATGCCTGTTCCTTCTCTGACTGTCTCCATCTTATACAGATTATACCTCTTGAAAATCTTAGCTGTATCTTTTTAAAAATTAAACCTAAGTAATAGATGCGAAGTGAATGAATGCATGACTATGTTCATACTAGGTTATTAAAGGATTCACAATGGCAACTTCCTTAAAAGTGAAGACCAAAATTAATAACAATTAAAAAAAGAAAGCAATGTATTGGCATAACTAATATTTGATTCTAAAACTATCAAAACCCCCAATGGTCTGTGTGAACCCCAAAGAAACTTTGTTCTTCTGATCTGAGACCAGCACAGATGGTCCTTCCTGCCTTCTATGAGCTCACTCTGGGCACCAGCCTCTTCTCTTCAACTCTCCATTTCCAGGTTCACAGACTCCTGATGGCAAAGTGAATCCTGGGGGATGTTTGGGATCTTACAAGAAATGGATGCATCATTTCCACTTCCATTCCTTTGGCTCAAACACCATTACAGGGCCGCTTGTGTCCATGTTGTCCTTTTCTTCATTTTCTATCTTTTTAATGACCTTTGGTTTTCTTCATGTATGGTTTTTGTTCCTACTGTTTTCAGGTCTAGTCAGCAAATAACCATTTTAGTCTTCTTGTTCATCACAAAATACAGTCACTCTCTCCACAGGCAATACAAAGTTCCTCCTAAGTGTTGAAAGAAACCAAAAGCTGACTAAAGGAGATATCTGGGTTATGTGCAATCTTCTTTATCAGCTCAGATGGGAATCTGCTCACACAACAAGGGTTTCACTTAGAAATGGGGGAGTTAGAAACACAGCACTCCCTGCCAAGAATGGTCTGTTCTATGGTAATGAGGAGGATTCCTGGATTAGAAGCTATTCCAGTTTGCTGGGGAAAAAAATCCCTGGTCTCTTGTCCTCCACATTCCCACACTCTGCCCAAAGGATGTCTGGCCTAGCAGTTCACATCAAAATTTGATGTTGGGGATTATGATTCTTCTGGGAACTCTAAAGCTTTCATAATTTGCTTCTAGCTTTGCAAATAGGAGGATCCAAATGCTTATGTGAGGAATTAACTGGAAAAGTCTCTTTCAGTTTTGAGGGTTTTTTTTTAATTTTCTTTTTCAGGTCATAAAAGTCATTAGCATTTCAAGTCTCCCCCAAACCTGGTCTTATCCATTATCTTATCTATCAGTTGTGTATGTCTATAGCCATGCTGTCATCTAGTCAGTTCTGACTCGTAGTGACCCTAAGACAACAGAACTGAGCACAACCTAGCTCTGTGCCATCCCCAAAACTATTCCTATATTTGAACCCATTGTTGCAGCCACTGGGCAAATCTATCCTGTTAAGGGGCTTCCTCTTTTTAGATGTCCCTCTACTTTACCAAGCATGACGTTCTTCTCCAGGACTGATCTCTCCTGACCACATGTCTTCAATGAGGGTAGAATCTTGCCATTCTTGCTTTTAAGAGCATTCTGGCTGTGCTTCCTGCAATATGGCTTATTTATTCTTTTGGAAGTCCATGGTACTTTTTCAACCGTCTTTGCGAAAACATAACGCAAATGCATCAATTCTTCTTCGGAATCTGTGTCAAGTGTCCGATTTTTGCATGCACATTACCCTGTGGTTTGGGTCAGGTGCATCTTAGTAGTCAAAGTAACATCCTTGTTTGTCAACACTTTAAAGGGTTTGTCCACACTTATACAGCAGAGTCACCTCATCTGACCTTTTGACTATTGCTTCCAATAACACTAATTGTGAATCCAGTAAGATGAAATCCTTGACAACTTAAAGCTTTTCTCCATTTGTCATGATGCCACCAACTTGGCTTTCTTCACAAGAAGTTGCAATCCATATTGAAGACTGCAATTTTTGATCTTCGTCAGAAAGTGAAGTCACCCTCACTTTCAGGGAGGTTGAGTGATCAGTACATCACGGGTTGTTAATGCGTCTTCCTCCAATCCATACGCAGAGGTCTTCTTCATCTCACTCATCTTCTTTGATGATTTTCTCAGCATATAGGTGGGATAAGTATGGCAAGTTTCAGGATTTTTTTTTCTTCTGACATTCATTTTGATCTTTTCTTTCCTTCAGGACCTTCTGCTTTCAATATGTATGATATTCTTGAGGTCTTCCTATTGTTCATCAGGTCTTCGGTCCTCAGTGTTCAGTACTTCAACTCTATTCTTGAGATAGTCTCAAAATTCAGATGGGATAATCATATCTTTGGGCTTCTGTGGCGTTGTTACAATTTCATTAGCTTAAACCTGGAGTTGCATAGGAGCAATTGATAGAATGTTCCAAAGTCAGCCCTGGCCTGGTTTTTAGATGCTGATATTGAACTTCTCTAGTATTTCTTTCTACAGATGTAGTCAATTTGATTTCTGTGGATGCCATCTGAAGAAGTTCATATGTATAGTTTGCCTTTGATGTTGTAGGGGCAAAAAGGGGTACTTGCTATGAAAAAGTCATTGTTTTTGCAAAATTCTATCATGTACTCTCCTATTCCTACACAGATAGATATTACCCCATTATAGACTCCATTGTACGTCATGATAGATCTTGAGATGTTCTTTTTGACTATGAATTCTAAACTATCCCCCTTGAATCTGTCATTCCCAGCATAGTAAACCATGTGAGTTTTAAAATTCAAAATAGCCAATCCTGGTCCATTTCAGCTCACTAATACCTAGAATTACAATTTTATGCCTTCTATTTCATTTGTGACAACTTCCAAGCTTTCCTAAATTCATACTTCATATGGATGAAACAATCCCAATGATTGATGTTTGCAACTGCTTTCTCTCATTTTGAGTCAGATCCCATTATTAATGAAGGGTCTGAAGGCTTTACTCCCACAAGATTTACTCCATCGAAGTCATGAGAGTTGACTCTATTTTAAGAAGGCAGCTTATCTTCAGTCATATTTAAAGTGCCTCTGACCAGACAGGTTCATCTTCTGGCACTATCTCTGATAACTTCTGCTTCTACTTATGAGATTATCAGTATCTGACAATAGCTCTGTGTCATTGCTAGGCTTTCAGTGGCTAAATTCTCTGAAATGGGCATCCTATTCCTTCTTCATAGTCTCCTCTTAATCAGGAAGCTCTGCTGCAATCTGCTCACTCTGGGCGACCCAGCTGGTAATTGAAACATAGCTTCCAGTATCACAGAGACACACAACCACACTATGACAAACTGACAGAAAAGTGGTCAGTTAATGGCCATATCCAAAATTAGTTTCTACTGCTGCTGTTCTCAATCTTGATTTATTCCCTTGCTTCATTGTCCCAATATGTTTCTCTGTCTCTCTCCCACTCTCAACATAATTGTGGTCACCCTACAGCTATGAAATCTAAATTGGAAAAGCCATATGTGCAATAGAGTTCAGGTCCAAGTCAGCTTGTTCTATTAAGAATTCTAACTGGATCTCTGCACCTAAGAACTTTCTTAGCATATTTCTTGCTACCTGAGGTCAAGAAGCAGATGAATTTTGCAAATCTATAGGACATGTTGAAGGCTCCGGTCACATTTTCCTGTTTGGGAAACTGGTTGCTTGTTATCTTAGGGCACCTCTTTCTTATAATAGTCTGCTGAAGGAACCAAGAGTCACCAGCATGCACTATTATTTTGAACTTTTCCAACCATGTTTCTAGTGCCACAGTGTCATGTAGGTCATGAGCAGCATCCCAAATTATGACAGTTGGCATTTAGGAAAGGAGTTTTAAATTGAAGACCATCATTTCTCAGGCTTTTTTGCCTTGTGCATATGTCAAATCACAGCACTGATGCCCAGAAATGAAAAGTCATTGTCATATCTGCTGTTGTTTTTAAGTGATATAGAGTTAATTCCAACTTCTAAGTGCCTCGTGCATGTCAGGACAAAATACTGCTCAGTCCTATGGCATCCTCATATACATTGCTATGTGTGAGCTCTTTATTCCAGCCACTATATATTCATCCATCTCATTGATGTCTGCTTTCATGGAAAGGTGCACTGCACACACAGTGGGTTAAGTATTGCGATATTAATGGAAAGGTCAGAAAGTTACTCTGTCTTCTCCAGACATCCATTGAAATATTCTCTTCAGCTTTTATTCCATCGCCTCTTCCATTTGCATTAGTTACTCTGTATTTGAGAAATATATTTCTGTGTCTCTTCTGGTGTCTTTTTTGGTCTTTCGTTCTTCCTTTATTTCCTATTTTAATGATCTCTTGGTTTTTTCATATATGATGTCATCTCTCAATTAGTCTGGTCTGCAACTGTTTGTGTTCAATACACTAACAATGTTCTTGACATGGTCTCTAAATTCAGGTGGGGTATGCTTCAAGGAAAGGCGCTCTAGTGGTGATGTTAGATAAGCATTGTGCTCCTAGACTCCTGGTCACCAGTTCAAACTCATTCATCACTCTAAGGTGGAAAGATGAGGATGCTTGTTCTCCTCGAGATGATAAAGCCTTAGAAATCCTATGTAGGATAGCATATGAGGTATGAGTTAAAACTGATTCTCTGACAGTGGATTGGGATTTTTTGCTCAGTTTTCATTCTCAAGGATGGACTCTGGCTCTCATGATTTTGTTTAAAAAATTTTAACTTCATCTTCAACTTTTATATGGGCATTAATGATCTGTTCTAAAGTTGAACCCCGACCTTCCTCTGAGTAATGATATTGAGCTTCTTCGTTCCTTCATTCCACAGATGCAATTGATATGATACCTGAGTATCATCTGGTGAGGTCCATATATCTAGTCATCATTCATGTTGTTGAAAAGTAGTACATGTGCACTGAATAAATTGTTGATAATACAAAATTCTATCATGCAAGCTCCAGCCTTGTTTTTTAACACTGACCATCGTTTCCAAATATTTGATCCTTGTTTCCACCAACTTTTGCATTCCAATCACCAGGAATTTTCAATGCATTGTGATTCCATGTTTGATCAATATCAAGCTGTAGAAGTTTGTATAAATGTTCAATTTCTCCATCTTTGGCATTAGTGATTGGTGCAGGAATTTGAACAGTTACCATTTAGCTGTTGGTTTTTCTTATGCGGACACCCCATTCTTTGTACCAATATCTGAGTTTCTGATGTGCTTCCTCACATAAACAAATAAAATGTTATAGTCTAAAAACAGTAACACCTGCTTTCTTCATCACATAAGGTCCAAGAAAGATGCCCTCGGTTAGTGGGAGGCATTCATGTGACTCTTTCACCTTGAGATTGAAGGAGTCAGAAAAGGTGACAATGGAAAGGATAAGCAAGGACTGGAAATCCTATTCTCTAGCTAACACTTAGTTGTGTGGTTATACATAACTACAAGGGAGCCTGGAATTTGAGACTGTGTGGTCAAAAAGAAGAAGGTGTTATTCCTTCATTACTAAATAAGGCAATAACAAAGCTCTCTTGAAGGTCATAAATGAATAATTAAAAAAATAAAGCTGTATATTTTTTCCTTCAGTGAGAATGTGCAATATTCCAGAGGTTAAATGTGTACCTAATTAATCTATAATTATATATCCATTATATATTATTACATATAAGTATATTGCAATTAGTCAAGAAAATATAAACAAATCAATGCTTTTTTAAAGAAGATGACCAAATGATTTTACCGTTATCATAAAGAATAAAATATATTCTAGTATGTCACAAGATATATGAAGTGATAGAAATAGAACCCTATTTATGATATATATAGATCCATGCAAACATACCTTTTGCTCTTCATCAAATGTGAAAAGTAGATTGATACTATCAATTGCTGGCAAGAGCAGAAAAAAATTCACTCATATTTTACTAGAGGGTTGGAAAATTAGGTTCAATCTTTCTAGAGAGAAGTTTGGTAATAGTTTTCAACATTAATAATGTTAATACCCTATGATCCAGCAATTATGCTTCCAAGAATTTATACTAATGAGATAATTGGAAAGTTCACAGAGATGTAGGTACAACAATAATTATCATAGCACATTTTAAAATAGAGAAAAATTATTAAGTGTAAAGCAGTTAATATAGCATATATTTGAAAAGGAGTTGAAAATATCCACTGAAAATTATAATACAAACAATATTATTGGCACAGGGAGTGGCATCAGTGCAGAGTGAGAGGGGATAAGATACAGATATACAAGACTTTCAAAAAGTTTGTGGCTAAATAGAATTAAAATAAAATGGGATTTTCCATATGCTTTTTAAAAGCCCTTTTTTATCAATGTCATGAGAAGGACATATGCATGCCAGGATCACTGATGACATGGTGCTCAACCTCTCCTTTTCTCACCCAAAGGTCAAAGGGTGGAACCCACCAGCTACTTCAACACAATCAACTCTCATACAAACTGGATCTTATGAAGACGGAACCCCAACAAAACAAAAGTTCTAATCTGATCTACAGAATTGACATGCACCCTAATTAACTTAAAGGTCCCAGGTTTTGTTTGTTTGATTGTCTTATTTTTAATGTATTTTAAAAAATAAGATAAAGAATGATATTTGCATAGCTAGTCTACTAAATATTAGCAGCCCCAATGAGGCGAGGGACCAACTGTGGACCAAACCTTCAATTGCTTACATGTAAGTCCAGATTGAAGTTGAAGAAAATTAAAACCAGCCCCTTAGAACATAAATACTATCTTGAATATATGTAACCTGAATGCAGAGAATTGTAAGAATAGAATTGAATTATTCAACACTAATGACAAAAGACCTCATGAGCTGTGGGATGACGGCAAGAATGGCATATATAGAGAAAGAAAAGTGTCACTGAAAAGACAAGAAAAGAAACAGAAGGTCAAAATAGATATCAGGAGACTTAGCAAAATGTAGAAATGATGAACTAAAATGAGTTGAAAAGAAAATTTCAGGGCTGAGCCCTGGTGGCGTAGTGTTGTGTGCGGGATTGCGGCCCACAGGGTTGGCGGTTCATATCCAGCAGCAGCACTCCAGGAGCAAGGCTGGGCCTCCTACTCCCACCAGGGTGCAGTGATGCACACACACAAGAAAATTTCAAAAGGCAGCTCAAAAAAACATAGTAAAACATTTTAATGAAATTGTGCAAAGACTTGCAATTAAAAAATCAAAAAGAAAAAGCACATTCAGATAATCTCAAACTGATAGAACTGAAGAAAAAAAATATAAAGTTAATTTGCAAAAAGTATGGCCAGAGTGATTCTTAGAGGTAAGGATGATGGGACTTCACCTTATGTACTTTGGACCTATTTTCAAGGAAGATCAGTCCTTAAAGAAGGACATCCTTTGACTCTCAGTAATTCCTCTCAGATACATTACACTTGATGAAACCTCAGCAGGCATTACACAGTCTCCTAACCATCAATTTTAGATCTCTTGCTGTTCCCTACGTTTGTTATCTCCCCCACTACCCTTCCCAGCTCACTGTTCTCCCAGACCCGCACCCTCCATACTCCCAACATCCAGTCACATTGTTTTCTCCTTAGATTTGTCTGTCCTGCCTCGCTCATATAGATAGACACAGGGCAAAAGAAAAGAAAAAATAAGAATAAAAACAAACAAACAAACAAAACAAAAGCCTATAGATAGTTCCAGGTCTGTCTGTTGACCTTTATGCATGTTTTACAATCAAATCTGATGAAATGCCAAGTCCAGTTCCCCCTTAGAAGTCTATTTTCAGGGTTCCTTGGGGACTGGTTACTTTGGGCCTCTTCTGCCCTGAAGTACTCCCTTCACATTTCACCAAGCCGAATCACTGAGAGCCAATTGGAGGGTGAGCATGACAATTGGATAGGAGGAAGGTGAAAAGAAATATAGGAAAGAAACAGGAGGCAAAGTTACTTATAGTTATAGCTCTAAGCAGGTACATATGGTGCCTGGCTATTAAAAGATACAGCATCAGGGATCATAACCCTGTAATGCTGAGCATGGTGTTTTCATAACGCTTAATTAAATATACTTAAATACATTCAATTATGTAACATTTAATTAAATACATTTAATTAAAATGTATCTGGTACCAAAATTATATTTATATTTTTAATAATTTTGGCTGTTATATATATTGATAACTATGAAAGTAAAGAATAAAAACAAAACATTTTTCTGAAATTAAAAATTCAGGAGTTATAGGGTTAAAGGCTTCCAGTTAAACAAGCAGCCAATTGCAGGGAAGCAAGTAAGCCTATATGGAAGAAGCACACCTGTCTATTTGACCATGAGGCATCAAGAATATCAGATCCAAACAAAAGATCCAAAACAGTTACATCAATGTGAATGAGCGAGATTGGCGGGGAGACCAAAGCCTGTCTGCTGATCATTAGATGTGCCCTCACAGAAGGTTATAAGGAAGGGATGATTCAAGCAAGGTGTCGTACAGCAGTGAAGAAACACCCATCAGCCCTCTAGTTCCTGGGTGCTTCCTCCATCCCCACTACCATGGCCCAGTTCTACCTTACAAATCTGCCTAGATCGGAGAACACACATTGGTACAGATAAGAGCTGTTGACACATGGAATTCAAGACAGATCAACTCCTCAGGAACAGTAGTGGGAGTAGCAATGTCTTGAGGATATGGGAATGGGTATAGAAGGGGGAGGGGGAGAAAGGGGGAACCCATCATAAAGTTGGATATATAGCTCCCCACCCCCAAGGGGACAAATAACAGAAATGTGGGTTAAGGGAGACAACCGACAGTATAAGACAAAATACACTAATAACAACCTATAATTGATCAAAGATTAATGAGAATGGGAGGGTGGAGGAAGGAGAGGGAAAAAGAGGAACTGATATCAAGGACTCAAGTAGAAAGAAAATGTTTTGGAAGTGATCATGGCAATATACATACAAATAAGCTTGGTAAAATTGATGTATGGAATGTTGTGAGAGCTGTAAGAAGCCCCAATAAAATGATTTTTTTAAAGAAAGAAAGGACATCAAGCTTTGTATAGCAGAGAGGTAACTAAAAAGAGAAAGAAGAGAAAGGCCTTCCAGTAAATGGATTGACACCATGACTACAAGAATGGGCTCACACATAGCAACAATTCTAAGGATCATGCAAGACCATGCAGTTTCATTATTTTGTCCAAAGATCCATATCAGTTGGAGCCAACTGGTGGAATCTAACAACATTAGCAAACTATTGAACAATGCAGGAAGCATAAAACAAATGGAGGAATCAATGGAAATACTCACTACTTTGCCCAAGAAAATTGGAAGAGAACTACCTGGCTCTTCAATTGGAAGAGACCCATACTTGCATTCGGCCCACAGGAAAGTGAACTAGCAGAATGTGTAAATTAACAAATCACTATTATCACCTAAAGCAAAATGTGGTTGAAGATGAATGAACAATAGTTGCAGCAGTACAAAGATAGGGATCTGCCGGAAATTCAAGCTAGGTTCAAAAGAGAATGTGGCTTGAGGGTGATGTCAGCTGAATATTAACTGAAAGCAGAGAATGCCACAAAGAACATTCATTTGTGTTTTGTTGATCGCATCAACACACTCAACTTTATGGATCATAGTAAACACTCAGAAAGTGGAAATTCCAAAATAGTTCACTGTACTCAGGTCGAAGCCTTACAGAGACACTCATACAAACAGTACCAGGGGACAGTGCATGGTTTAAAATCAGGAAATATCTGTGTCGGCATTGTCTCCTCTCACCATATTTATTCAATCTGAATGCTGAGTGAATCATTGGAAGAGCTGGACCACACTAAGGAAGATTTTATGCATCTGAATTATGGTGCTGACAAAGAATAATGAAAATAATTTGTTTTGCCTGAAGAATAATCAAATCTGTCTTGTAAGTAGGGTGGCCAGACACTCTTTAAAAGTAATGGTATGCTTTTTAGGAACGTCTCCAGCTTAGAAGACAATGGTGAGACTTCCTTCCAAGTACTATGAATATGCTATCAGAAGAGACCACTCCTTGCAAAAGGATAACATGCTTGGTGATGTAGAAGGTCAGCAGGAAAAAAAGCACTTTCAACTAAATGAATGGACACAGGGCTACAAAAATGCACTTCAATTGGGAGAACAGAACTGGGCCAGACAATGTGTTGTTGTGTTGTGCATATAGTTGAAGTGAGTGAGAACTGACTAGAGGCATTTAACAACAACAACAACAACAACACTCTCTTAAACATTCCATTTTCCCAATCAATGGTTGTTAGAACAAACTTCCATGCATCCTATCTTGGTGGGAGAGCATTATTTCTAAATTTCTAATCAGTTTATAAGTATTTTACACATAGTGAATATATAGTCTAAGTCTCATTTGCTCAATTCTACTACTGCAGCATAATTACAGACTTATGTGACCCCTCAATGAATTGGTGTGGCTGTGTTCCAATAAAATTTTGATTGTCAATGAATAATTTGCTGGTTGTCCCTGAGTAGATTCAGATTCTTGGCAACATCATGTGTAACTAAGTAGAACTGCTTTGTGGGATTTTCTTGGATGTGATCTCTGGACCTTTTGTTCTGTGTTACTTCAGGGCCTCTCCTCTAGCTAATGTTGCAGGGATCCAAGATCTTTTAATTTTGTAACAGACATCAACCTCAAAGTCCCCTATTGCAGGGGAAATGAAGAGAGGAAAAGTCTACCTACGCTTAAGGCCCGTGCCTGGAAAATTACATGTATATATTTTAAATATTAAAGTAATTATGCCCAAATATTGAAAGGTATTTATATTTTTAAAACTGTGAAAAAAAAATCTGTTGCTCATTTGTAGAAAACTCAACTGTAACTACATGTTATATGTTTCTATTCACTAGGCCTGGCAACCTTGTTCATTGCGAAGAACAAGTTGTCTAGCTCAACAGACTAACTATAAAGTTGTGGAAAGGTCAGCATAATGGCGATGGGGTATATAATCTAGATAGTGAACATCAATTGTTTCTGTGTTACTAGTAATACTACTCGCTATCTGCAATTTTCATGAGTATCACACATGCAATAGCCCTAAAATTACCCCCACTTCTTATAACAACCATCTTATAAATATGTCTATGAATCAAATTCTCTGTTGCCCCTAATGCTCTTTCTTTTGTAAAAACTCCAAAATCTGAGCTTCTCTCTTCTCACCAGTCTTCCCAAAAGTATACTCTCTGATTCTACGCCCTGATTTTTATTTGAACACTTTGCTTCTAAAAGTTCTTCAAGTTCTTCAAAAGTTCTTCAAGAGCAATGAAGGCGTGTGAAGAGTGCTGCTGATCAAGTTGGCTTGCCACAGGTTCACAGGTCATGCAGATCAGCTCTTGGGTGCAATCAGTATGCAAATCTGAATAAATGTACAAGAAGTGCCCACCTGTAACCATGGAAGGACACTAGGAAAGAATGCTAATCATGCTTCAACCGATGCTCAATGGCAATGAGATATTTTAGAGAAGGTGTCTGGTGGAATAGATAACATTTAAGCTTAAAGGGCGGTACCTATGCCATTCACGTTTAAAGCTCCTTAGCAGCAGCACTCCAAAGGAGTCTCTCAACAGCAAATGTGGAGAGGATCAAGGGGAAATGGACATTGATTTGCCTTCAAACTGCCATTTGTAGATATGTCATTCATTTGGGACAGCCGTGGAGTAGCTGATAGAAATTATAGAGGGATCCATAGCCCCCGTGTGTCTACAAACTACTTTAAGTATATCATTTTAATGACCTTGGAGAACTAGAGTCTCTGAAAAAGAAGAAATCTGGAAAATCCATAAGATGTAACACCAATCCAAAGTAATCCAAAAGAACCAGCCACAATGACATCCATAACTACAAAGTCTCTATACATCGCCAGTGTTTGTTTAAAAATTCTCAGTGGATTTAAAAAATCATAGAGTTGGTAAATTAATGACATTAACCTGCTTTTAAGTAGAAAACTCTCATGTTCAATATATATACATGTATGTATGTATATATGTATGTATGTGTGTATATGTATATGTTCCTGAAGTAAAAATTCAGATGTTCAGAGCTAAAGTGAAGATCACTGTTCAAAATTTATTAGCGTTTGTATGTGTTACACCAACATTATTTATATAAGCTATTTCTTCTCACTAGTACCTTATCAATATACTCTCAATCACCCTGACAAGGCCTTTGGGGCAGAAAGTACCAGTCCTATAGAGAAAGCACAAAGACTATGAAGGTTTAAAGAGTAGACAACTATGAATAATATCTCGCCCTTGCTAAAACACAGACTAGCCTTGAGCAAGTCATTTAACCTCTCTAACAGTATTTCTTCCCTGGTAAAATAGGAATAATAATGCTGGTTCCAACCTAACAGTAGTAGCCGGGTAAGTCAGGTCATGAAGCAGTAAGAAACTCCCTGGAAAATCCCAGTGGTTTAACAAAATAAATGCTTGCTTCTCTCTGAGGGAAGGTTCAATTTGCCCAAGCCATTTCCTAAGACAACTTTCTTTCTTGTTGGTCTTCAATCTACAGCAGAAGGATCTAAGTAAAGGGTGCGAAAGTAACATTTTCTGTCAGTCTTGTCTCAGGAAATGCCCTCTGCCTGAAGGGCTGTCCCAACAAGCTGCCACTGCTTCTTCCTGTGGCCGGGAAAGGAAGTGCTGGAAGTTTAGCTTGGGTTATGGCTGTGGTCACTGACTACCATCCTATCTAATCCACCTCCCTGAAACAAACCCTACTGGGTAGAATAGAGCAGATTCCCATATCTGTTCGCCATTGGACCCTCCAGGGGGTTAAGACAAGTAAACAGGCAACTACAAGGACATATTCCAAGTGAATGAGCACGGATAGTTAATTAAAGAGTGCTAACAGAACAGGCAGGGATGGTCGATAACAATCATGAAAGACAGGCAGGACTCATTGTTTAAGACTGCTTCTTTCTGAACTGGAAAATCTGAAAATGAGTTTGACTTAAAGCAAGCAATGTTGACCAAAGATGTTCAGTTCTGTTGTAATGAGAAGGGCTGACCACCTATGGGGATAAGGTGATGGGGTATCCATACCGAAGACTTATGGCCTCAACAAACAAACAGAACACAGCTACCTATAATTCTGTATTAAATGCAATTTCCCTTAAAATGGGAAGGAGAAATAGACTTTTCCAGACAAATAAAATTGGAAGGAATGTTCCACCTGCCTATCAATTTAAAGTGCTCTGGTAACTTTCAAGTTGCCATGATATGGGCATCTATGTCCCTGAGGTTCCAAATATCAGTAGAGTCATCCATGGTGGACCAGTTTTGCTTTTGGTTTATTTTAAATCATTTTATAGGGTGCTAGAACAACTCATCACAATCTATACATCCATCTTGTGTCAAACACATCCATCCATTGTACTTTTGTCTTCATCATCATTCTCAAAACATTTTCTTTCTACTTGAGGTATCAGCTCCTCATTTAATCCTCTGCCTCCTGCCCCCCTCACAAATCCATGATCATTTATAAATTATTATTATTTTGTCATGTATTACACTGTCTGACTTCTTCCTTCACCCACTTTTCTACTGTCCATCTCTCATGGAGGGGGTTATATGTAGATTCTTGTGATCGTTTCCCCCTTTCTACCCTACAGTCCCTCCACCCTCCCGGTATCACTACTTTCACCACTGGTCCTGAGGGGTTATCTGTCCTGGATTCTCTGTGTTTCCAGTTCCAATCTGTACCAGTGTACACCCTCTAGTCTAGCTGTATTTGAAAGGTAGAATTGGGATCATGATAGTGGGGAGGAGGAAGCATTAAAGAACTAGAGAAAACTTGTACATTTCATCATTGCTGCACTGTACCCTGACTGCCTCGTCTCCTCCCCGTGACCCTTCTGTAAGAGTATGTCCATTTGTCTACAGATGGGCTTTAGGTCTCCAGTCATCATTCCCTTTCATTCACAAGTTTTAATGAGGTTTCCAGAATAAGAAGAAAGGCCTAGTTTTCTAAATCCAAAATGTTGCCGACAGAAACCCGATGGATCACAACAGAATCTTATCCCACATAGCACTGGAAGTTGCTCAAAGTACCCGAAGAAGACCAAAGACCAAGCAATTTCATTCTGCTGTACAAAAGGTCACCAAGCACTGGGGTCAACTCATCAGCACCTAACATCAAAGTAAAGGGGCCGGTTTAAAACCTATGAGACATCTATGCAACAGAAGATTATAGAGTTATAAGCAAGAATGGAGAATTAACGTTTTATGAACAACTATGGGACAATCTCCAAGATCTACTCTGTGGAAAAAGCAAAGGATAGACAAAAACACGTGGTAGTCCATTGTTTATGTAAATGTAATCAATGATCATTTATCTTTAAAAGGAGAAAATAAAACACAGCCTTAGAAATGCAGTGCAGGGTTACCATGAAAGAGATTTACTCAATGCAATGCTTATTTTGACTGCTTGACTGCTTAAATAAATCTGCCAGATGAGACGAGACCTCTCTCATGTGAGGAAGAGCACGGATGTTACTTTGAGAACCAAGGTGTACCTGACCCAAGCCAAGGTTTTCAATGATTTTCAATCACCCCATATGCATGCAAAAGTTGAACATTGAATAAGGAAGACCAAGGAAAAATGGATGCATTTTAACTATGGTGCTGGCAAAGAATGCTGAAAGTATCATGGACTGCCAGAAGAACAAATAAGTCTGCTTTGGAGGAGTCTAGTGAGAATGCTCCTTAGAAGTGAGGGTCTCAAGACTTCATATCACTTAATTTGGACATGTTATTGAAAGACACAAGTCTCTGATAAACGGCATCATGAGGAAAAGGCATCATGTGAGATGGGTTGAGACAACGACTGCAGCAATGGGCTCAAACATCACAAGGATTGTGCGCATAGCTCATCCATTCCAGATAATGGGGTCTCTGTGAATCAGAACAACTCACTGGCACCTAAAAATAGTGAATCATAATTGACCTGAGAGCAGTCAGTTTTAAAATACCAATGAGAAGTAGGTTCAAAGACTTTTCAGAGAGTTGAGAAATCTCCTCACACTCAGATTGGTATTTCCAAATTCATAAATACATTTATATGAAACTGTATTCTATATTTCTCTCTATTTTATCTTTCTAGACTGAGGAAATAATTAATGATTTAACTCCTACAGAAAGGGTCCCAGATGGTTTAAAAGGAAGTCTTCATAAGCAACATCACAACAAATAGAGCAAAACTAATGTCAGTAATGTCACTCTACTTGACTTAACGATCAGTACCTACATCAGTTAAGGAGTTAAATGACATTGGGAACATGTGCTGCAAAAGACCCCTTTGAAGTTCTATAAAGTAAAGAAGTGACATTTTGATAACTAAGGTGCACCTGACCAAAGCCACAGTCTTTTCAGTGGTCTCATTTGTATATGACATTTGGGCCATGGAAAAGAAGACGAATCCAAACATTTGAACTGAGGTGTGCTGGCAAAGAATGTTGAATGCACCCTTGTGGAGAGCACCCAAAGGGGGTCCTTGTCATAAGGATGACACTCAATTGTGTCTTTCCACAATGTCAGGTTTACTGGAGGGACTGAGACTCAAAGTCAATTTCAATTTGCCATTGTCTCTAAGAGTCAAAGGTTTTGCTTGAAATATTGAGTACAAGGTACAAAAATTATTACAAAAAGCTATGTCAAACTTCCATGACAATCAGGTGAAGAAGAAGAAGGAGCAATGTCTTTAGGTGGTTGAAAGTTGAGGCTCGATATGACACGGGTTTAGTTTGAACCTTGGTCTCTGACCAAGCTCTGATAAAGCATCGACTCCAACGTAGGTGTTTCTAGAGAAAACCACACAGAGGTAAGCCCTGGATGAGCTCCTGCAGTGGACCACTCTCCTTGCCAAGCACTTGTCCTGAGCACTGGTTCATGTGTCGTCTAGTTTCACTCACTTCCATGCAACCAGATGCTTCTTCTATCTGGTTCTGTGTCCATCTGAAAATATCCGTAAAAGATCCCTGATGCACCTTTACAGTTTATACATGTGTTCATGCATTTACTCTTGGAAAGTGCCTTCTTATGGCTCAAGTCCTGCTCTGTGAAGCCATGAACCATCTTCGAGGAAATAAAACCTGAAAACTCCTTAGAAGCAAGGGTGGAAAAAAATGTATCTTGTTGACGCTGACACATCCCCAGGGAACACCAACTACTAGAAAAAAGACACCGTGTTTGGCAAAGTAATGGGCCATAGGAAACGAGAAAATCTCAGTGAGCAAGAATAATACAACAGCCTCAACACTAAGTTGACACCAAAAATGCATGACAACGACCCGAGACCAGACAACATTTCATAAGGTTGCCATGAACAGGGTCTTCTGCAATACTAATAGCAGCTAACAATTACAGGAAATACAGTTGAAGAATAGCACAAGCATCTTTTAAAAATTAAGAAATGTGATGGAGAAGGGCGTAAACAATATAACAATATGTCTTCAACCCCTGAAGAATGTAGGGGATACAGACATCTTGAAGTATATGGATAAAGTTTCCAAATTTCCCAGACTCAAGAAAGTATTTCCAGTATATCTGCAGCCCAATAAGTGACAAATGGACACCTAGATATCAACGCAGAACTGCTGAACAGAAAAGACTCCAGGAGAATTATAAAAATATTTATAACATAAAATGATCACATAAGATATATAATAATGAGGAATTAAAGCATATCATTGTCAAACAAGGGGCAGCTAGTGGAAGATTATTCAGTGATATCTTTGCAAATCTGAGAGGTCATGACCATTATCCTATCACTGGAGAGTTTTAAACTTACTTTTCAGGAATAATGGTAAAATAAAAACATTTTCCTCAACATAGAGTGTCACCACCAAGAGACCTCCATTAAAAGCAGCAGGGAAGGCTATTTTTCTAGAAAAAAAGAGATTTTCTGAATGGTTGGAGAAATTCGGAAGACTGCTGAGCATATACCATGATAGACAGACATGTATCCAACTAACTATTCAAAATAATTAAAATAATGTGTAAGGCAGGTGGGCTTCTGAAAAATGATATTAGACGTGGGTGGAGGTGGGGGACAAAGAGGCAGCCTGTGTGCTAAGAAAATGAAGGTCATACTTTAAGTGTTCTTACATTAACGACTAGCCCACATTTAGATTTTATTAGAGAAATTATGCACAGTACCAAAGTTCAAGATGAAGAGAAAGATTAAAGGATTAGAACTAGACTATTAATTCCAGAAAAAAGAAAGAGTGCAGGTGAAAAAAATTAAATGGCTGTAAGTCAGAAAAGGAGCCACAGTGTTAAAACCACAAATAAAAATCGAAAGTAATAAAGTAGTATTAGGTCCAAGTTCACCAGTGATCACAATCAACATGAATGGGCCAAATTCTCCCCCAATTGTCCGTTTATATATGATTCAAAAATAAAAGTATAGGTTCTATTTTTAAGAGAGCCAACCACCAAAAAAGTCCCCATAGATAAGAAAATATTCAAAATTCCAGAGAAGGGAACATTAAACACAGGAAACTACAGCAGTCATATGACTCTTAAGCTATACATTTGATTTTAAAGTAAGAGGAAAAAACAGAGAAGGAATCATCACATAATGATAAAATTTCTAGCCACCAGGAATGTGATTCTGAATTTCATGAACCTACTGAGAATACTGAAACTATGTACAAACAAAACAGACACATGATACTGAGAGCAACAGGTAAACCTTTCCCCGTGGATGGATAGTTCAGAACAGCTCTGTCTTTCCCTTGATGGGTCAAGGATCCCAGTGGAAAATATTAAACTGGCAACATCATACAAACCAGCACACACATGCACATTAACACACATCACACGTATGTATGCTAAGAAACACATCTCAGCTCATTGACAGAGTTCGGCAACCAAAATTTAGCAGATAGACATATTTTTACAGAACTCCTGGAATCCTTATAACAATGCATCCTATATTCATTCACAGAGTAATTCTCCACAAAAATAAAATACATTCTTTGTTCATTCCATGATGCAGTTACATGAATTGAATTTCAATATAAAAATAACAATAAAAACACTGTACACACAGGTAGTTCTTAGATAACGATTTGTAGATGTGCATATGAAAAACAAATCCCACAGGTGTGCTTCCATAACCTACTCGCTGGGCTGTGGAACTTCCTGGGAGCAATTCTCCCATCCCTTTCTCTGCTTTTCCGTCCCCTCCCAAAAGTTCTTCCCTACCTATATGAAGACTTTATTTACTTTTGATTCCTAACTAAGCTCTATTTCCTTTCTGCAGCTCTGTCTCAACCTCTCAAGTAGTCTGTAAGTCAGTCAGCTTAACATGGAAAACTGACAGACTAGTGGGAAAACCCACCTGCCTTCAAAAAAAGAACCAGAAACAAAAAAATCCCAATAGTGCTTCAGAAATGTTTGATAAAATTGAGAATAAAAATGTCCTAGTTTTCCACAAACCTTTTGAGGAGACTAAAGTGAAATATACTCCATCTCATTTCTATATCGCCACTGAACTGCAAAAACCAAAATCAGAATTTAAAAATTGAAAATAGAAAGGAAGATAGATGAGTCCTTCTAATGAATATAGGGATAAAATCTTTAAAGTATCGATAGAAAAAATGTGGTACGTAACTCTGCATGTGTAAAGGAAGCCGAATCACCTGCTTCCAATTCACAGGCACCCCACCCCCCACCCCACCCCCCGTGTGCCGGAGAAAACCGATCCTTGGACGTTTCAAAGGATGTGATCTTTATGAAGTTGATCACCAGGGTTTTCTTCTGAGGAACCTCTGGGAAGATTCAAACTGCCTATCTTTTGGTGAGGGGCCCTGGTAGCATCGTCACCTGTGTTTTGGGCTGCCAACAGTGTGGACAGGCATTTGGAACTACCAGCTGCTCTGTGTGCAAAAGATGAGGGTTTCTACTCTGATAAAAAGTTACTATCTCAGAAACACTCAGGAAGTTTCTTACTAGACAAGCACAGAACAACTTGCTCTGAGTTATTTCACCAAGTGTGTCACCTGGCAGGGTTTTCTCTGGTCACAGTGAATTTTTTTTTATAAAAGCAGCTTTGGTAGAACCTCATTTTTTTGTGATGGCCAAGTTAAGAGAACAGCATGTGGCTGTGAAATTTGGTTTCCTGCTTGGGAAAAATACTGCAGAAACTCTTGTGAGGCTGAACACACCTTACAACAACAGCACTATGGGAAAAACTCAATGGTGTGAGTGTTTTTTTTTTCCATTTCAAAAATGTGAAATGTTGATTGATGACAAACCTTGTTCTGGATGTTCATCCTTCAACTTCCCAAATGGATGAAAATATTGACTCATAGTGCATTTGGTATTCTTTCTACCAGGTTAGTCTGTTAATCAAGCTTTCTATTTAGAGGTTCTGAAAAGATTGCATAGCTGTGTGTAAAAAAAAAAAGACCTGATCTGTGGCAGATGGGGAACTGGTCCTGCCACCATAACAATGCATCTTCTCATGCAGTTATGTCAGTGCACCAGTGTGGGGCAAAAAAACACCATGCCTGTCTAACCCCAAATACCTGACTCACTGAACCTTGCTCTGTGCAACTTCTTTTTGTTTCTGAAAATGCAGAGGGATATGAGGGAATTGTGGTTTGAAGACATAGAACAGGCAAAGAAAAAAAATGAGGGAGATGCTGTCAGCCATCAAAACAGATGAGTTTGAAAACTGTTTCCAAGAACAAGATCACAGATTTGATAAATGTATTAAGTGTAACAGAGAGTATTTTGAAGGTGACATGGTTCTTTTGTTTTAAAAAAAGATTAACTATAGAGCTTTTGCTTTTAAAAAAGATTAAATGCACAGCTTTAAAAAATTCATTGTTGTATATATACAACAGACCAAAGTCATGACTGTGGAGTGAATTCCAACTCGTCGCTACCCAACCAGGCAGAACAGAACTTCTCCATATGGTTTCCACGATCTACAGTGGCTGACTTGCTTCACCTGTCTCCCAGAGTGGCTGGGAATGCCAAGTCTTCAGGGAGCCACCCATCAACCCAGTGCACCCCCAGGGCTTCACTAATTGCATGACAGCAATGAATGGCGGCCCAGCCTGGTCCTTCCCTTGTCCCACTTCAGTTCCTGCTCTTAGAGAGACAGAGTGGTCCCTGGAGAAGCACGACATGCTTAGTGGCGTAAAGGAGGCGGACTCGCAATGAGATTGAATGACGCAGTGAGTACTGCAGTGGCTTGAACAGAACAGTGTCGAGGACGGTGCAGGACTTGGCAGGGTTCCATTCTGTTGTGCAAAGGGTCGCCATGAGTCACCATGGTCTCAACCGAGCCTAGCAGCAGCAGTTTTCAGGGACACATTCATTTTGCAGAGGATTACCTAAATGCCAAACAGACCATCGAGCTAATTGCGGAAGAGAGCCCAGAGTTAATCCGTGATTAGGAGCTTATCAATAGTTGGACTACCGTGATACTAATTTCCAAAGGACAGGGCACATGAATCAGAAAACGCTTCTATAACGTAAGGTAATACTACTGCCAAAAGGGTTGTGACTTTATGATAGGAAATAGTCCTTGACTTTCATAATTCTTAAGCACTTTCTCTTATCATTTTGCTGATGTATGTTCTATTTTAAAAATCAGAAGGATAATGGATATGCTTCTTAAACTGTAAATTAGGTTTCTATCGGAGCCTTGTCAGCGCCACGACAGGCTGACCCGACAGTGCTCTGCCTCTGCAGCTCTGCTCAGCGTCGGCTTCTCAAGGAGGCAGGGTCAGTCTTAAGGAAAGTGCAAGAGCCTGCTGAATCCCTCAGGAAACATCCTAGGGCCGTAATAACATTTACTGCAAGCCATAATCGTTTTATGTTCTCTCTAACAGCTTAAAAGCAGAGCTGCACTTTGCTGTCACATGTATTTTTATTAATCAAGGGCATTTAAGGTTTGGGTGGAGATTGTAAATTTGAAAATCTGGATACTTCTGATTTGTGGGACTCTAGTATTTAAAAAAAATAGTGAGAGTCTGCCAGGGTCATGAAACAGTTCCATTAAACCAGAACCAATAGGTCCTTTGGTGGATTTTTTAAAGTTAAATGCATCCCTAAGTGTCATTAAGAAGAAAACCTAGCACATTCCCTGTAATTACAGAGATAAAATAATACACACACCTGGTAAACTAGCATAAATACTTAACATGAGAATGTAAATCAAGCCTATATTTTACTGTAAAACAATATTGTAATCAAATCAATAGACTTCCTATCATGAATGAAAAGATTCCGTCTGAAAAAATACAAAATGATTGCTTTCCAAAATTGATTACTCACTGCTCTTTATGTAACAACAATCTGTAAACTTGATTTTAGTAACAAGTTTCCTTAGAATGCAGCAGAATACAAATCCCATTCACATCTTGTATGATAGAAGTCATAATGAAAAGATCCTAAGTCACACTGTATTCTTGCTGCACTGTTGGTCTTCCTTATTCAGTGTCCAATGTTTACATGCATATGAAACAACTGAAAATACCATGACTGCGTCTGGGGCACTTAAAGTAATATCCTTGCTTTTTGAATACTCTAATAAAGTCTTGTATGATAGATTTATCTAATGCAACTCATCTTTTAATTCCTTGACTTGCTGATTGTAGATTCAAGCAAGACAAAATCCTTGATAACTTCAATCCTTTCTTCATTTGGTCTAGTTGTGAGGCTTTTAGTCTTCTTTAAATTGAGTTGTAATCCATACTGAAGACTGCGATCCTTAATCTTCATCAGCAATTGCTTCAACCATCGCTGATGATCATTCAACAACGATGGCAGTAGTACACTGCCCAGGATCTGTCAGAGGTTCAGGTCAGATCCAGAAGAGGACATGGAACAAGAGATATCATTGCTGATGTCAGATGGATCTTGGCTAAAAGCAGAGACTACCATAAAGGTGTTTAATTGTGTTTTGCTGACTATGTCAGGGCATTTGACTGTGTAAATCCTAACAGACAATGAAAAACCTTGAGAAGAATGGGAATTCCAGAATTCTTAATTGTGTTAATGCAGAATTTGTGCATTGGATCATGAGGTAGTTGTGCAAATAGAACAAGGTAATACCACATGGCTTAAAATCAGGAATGGTGTACAAGGACATATCCACTTACCACATCAATAAACCCATAGGCTGGGAAAATCATAAGAGAAGCTGGGATACATGAAGGATTTGGCATCATGATTGGAAGAAGGCTATGAACAACCTATGATATACAGATGATACAACCCTAATTGCTGAATGTGTGAGCCCTTGAAGCACTTGCTGAATCAACTCATATGCATGTCAGACTTGGACAAGGAATACAGAAGACCTAAGAAGAATTGATGTCTTTGGATTATGGCGCTGGCAAAGAATGTTAAATATATCGTGAGCAGCCAGAAGAACAGACATCTCTGTCTTTGAAGTACAACTGCCACGCCCTCAGAATCGAGAATGGTGGAGAGTTTGTTCCATGTGCTTTGGACATGTTGTCAGGAGAGACCAAATCCTAGAGAGGGGCTTCATACTTGTTAAAGGGGAGGGTCAGAGAAAAAGAGGAGGACCCTCTGAGAGATGGATTGACACAGTGAGCTACAACGATGAGCTCAAGTATGACAACAGTGGTAAGGATGGAGTAGAACCCACAAGTGTCTCATTCTGTGGTTGGCTTGATTTGAGTTGGAACCTATTCTAGGGCATCCAAAGAACAAGAACATATGGCTACTTTTAACTGAAAAATCTCAAGCAGAACAATTAATAACTATGTGTCCCTCACAATCCCTACTCTTTCACACCCCAAAAGGCTGTCAAGATGGAAAGATCTGAAGACCAAACTCCTTAGCCTGTGGTATCCACAATAAATGTTGTCTAGTCTTATTTCTAGAGTTTCTTATGTAGAAAATAAACTAACCTTTCCATGGCTTCTTGGCTGTTTTTCTCAGTATTTCTTTGGGATGGGGTAAATTTATTTCCAAACTGTTGAAGTATTTTGTGCCTTTAAAGGCCTCTCAAATATCACTTCTACCACGAAGCACCATGTCAGAACCAAGTTATCCTTCCTCCATGTTACTGATGCCTGATTGATGATATCTGTGACATACTCCATGATCATTTCACAGACATGGTCCATTGGATTCCTGTGTTTTTCATCTGGTAAGGTCCAGAGTGGCATTTTTGTTGAAAGAGGGTATTTTCAATGGCCAAGTCCTTGGTCTTGTAAAATTCTATCCTGGACACCCAGCTTCATTTCTATTATCACGGTTTCATTTTCTAACTATGATTCCTTCTTCTTGCACTTACATTCCAATACTTTCACATTCTAATAAACTATCATCGTCAATGCCTTTTGATTGCATGCTTGACCAAAATTTGATTTAAAAAACTTCAAATGGTTTATCTTTGCCATCCGTGGATGGTATGTAACTTTAAACAAAGGCTAAAGATTATAGCCTTGGAAACCAGAAGGGTTATTCTAATCAGTCCTATACAGTAAACAATTCATAACCAGCTTGAGAACAAGGGTTGGTTTTTGTTTGTTTGTTTGTTTTTAAGGGAAAATCCTTACCTATAGCCAAGGGGAGTAATTGTATCCTGCAACCCTATTTAGTGAAGAAGGTTTAGAACCTCTTGCCTCACAGGAATGGCTTTATTTGGGGCTTGGGACACACCAAAGAAATCTACAGTCCAAACCCCACGCCATGGAGTCCATTCCAATGGATGGTGACCTTGTTCAGGGTTCTAAGGCCACATCAAGCTCAAACTCACTGTGAGACTCGATTCTCATGCACAGTGACTCTATAGGACAGAGTAAAATTGCCCCCGCTGGGAAGTATAAACTGGCTGTGATTTTAAGCATCAGTCTGACCTCTGGAGGCTAAGGTGTGTTGAATAAATAGCCATTCAGTTTTAATAACTGATCCCCAAGTAAAAAGTGTAAACAGCAAGGTTAAGATGAGCTTCTCTTTGGGAAGGAAATGGTATGTATTGTCAGAAATTACTGCAGGGGAGAAAAAGGGAATTTGTTCACACAACTCCCTGGGAATAGACAACTGGATGCTCCATACCTAATCACTCTGACACCCTGCTTCATAGCTTTTCCCTTCACTGATTTCAGTCTTTGCCTTTCACGATACTAAACAATAACCATGAGCTTAACAGCTCTTCTGAGTCCTAGTGAATCATGAAACCTGGGGCTTTTCTAGGAAATTTCCCGAATCACATTGATTCACTCTCCAGCCCAACTATGCTCCTGAGGCTCCTGAGGCACATGGAGAAACCACCTGCCTCCACTGGCTTTTCAGGGCACTCAGCAGGTTCTCTCCTTGTTGCTCTCCAAGACTCCTGATCCTTAGTCCTGGGCTGCACCCTTCTTCTCCTTCTCCTTTTTGCTCAGGATGTCCCTCAGAACGTTCTTCAGGCACACTACATGCCTTCCTGCCACACAAGTGCCTTCAAGGGTCACTCGTGTGGGAAGTGGTGAATATTCTACTCTGAGACTTTGAAAGGCTTTGCCTGTGGGTGCCCGCATGAAGGTCCCCAGCAGTCCACGGGGGCACTGTGGCTGACAGCACAAAATTCATGATCTTCACAGAGGAAACTTCTTAGTTGTGTGAGAACCTCGCTCAAAGGAAGCTGGGGTTCATGGCCCTAAGAATTGAAAGATAATGCCCCAACCTGGAATGGTTCATATCTAATGATCAACTCATCAGACTCAAGGCAGAAATGAAGCCTTGGTGCAAAACAGTTTTCTTAGAACCAGATCATCCTGGAAATGACATGATCATCCAGCTTCTTAATAAACCATTGGCACTAGAATCCTGTTGTGGAATCCCTCTAGGAAACCATAGCTAAGATAAACACATACATATCTGAAGGTTCATTTCCCAGAAAAAGAGTTCGACTGTGTTAAACAACACATATTCATAAAGCTCCATTTATAGTACTTGAGGCAAAATAATAATAATAATAGCTCCTACTTAACCAAATACTCTGCTGAGTGAATTTTCATTTATCTTAGATTGAATCAAGTCATATAAGATTTTTGAGTAGCAGATTTATTATTAGCCAACAAACATGAGGGAGTTTCAGAAAGTTCATGGAAAGAAGGAATTGAAAGATAATGTCCCTTTTCCATGAAAGTTCTGACATCCTCTCATATAGCAAGTGTCTTACTAAGTACATATAAATCTGGTCAACGTGGAGGAAAATCTTTGCTGATGTTGTTGTTATTATCATTTGTGGCCAATTGATTTCAGCTCATAGTAAAGCCCTGTGAGTTAGCAGAATGGCTTCATAGAATTATTAAGCCTGTGACCTTCCAGAAACAAATACACAAGGCTGTCCTTTTAGGGATCTCTGCCTGGACTTGACCCACCATGCTTTCAGTCGATGGCCAAGTGCTCAGTAACTGCTACTATTAATGAAAGAAAGATACTATGTCCTAAGGATATGAAATAACAGATTGATCCTATTACAAAAGCCACTGCCATAGAGTCCATTTGGAGTCATGCCAGCCCAACGGGTGAGAGCAGACACGTTCCATAGGGTGGAACGTCTCACCTCCCCCATGGATTGGATCGTGGGTGGTGGGTTCACACTGCTCACTTTGTGGTTAGAAGCCCGATGGCTAACCAAAGGATCCCTACAGAGAAAAAGACCTCAAACACTGCCAGTGAGTCCACTGCGACTCATAATGAGTCTGTAGGAAAGCAGGACTCCCCTGGTGGGTTTCTGAGACTCTAGTTCAGGCAGAAAGCCTCATCTTTCCCCCTTGGAGCAGCTAGTGAATTCGAACTACTAACCTTGTGGTTAGCAGCCCAACACATAACCCACTACACACCAGGTCTCCTTCAGAATATGGTAAATAAAAAGCTAATGAAGCCAAATGACCACCAGATGCAGGCTGGGCAACTACTATAAATACTCGAGTGTAAGCCAACCTGAATATCTGCTGAGGCATCTAATTTTACCACAAATATGGCAATTTAAAATGTGCTGAAAAACGTGGCTTATACATACGTATATATAGTATTTACTTCCTCCATCTACAGATAGGAATAGGAAATAACTTCAGAAAAAAAAACATGTTCTCTCATTCATAGATAACATGCATTTATGTAGAGAAAGAAGCTTGAAAGGTTTTGTGGAAGAATGGGATGAAAGATAATGGTGTTTTTCCAGGAACTTGTCCGAGACTCTTTGTACTGAGAGATATGAGCAAACAGGCAACTTTCTATCACAGGAATCTAGAATTGAATGAGGCTTCAAAAATAACACCTTCAAATACTTCATTCTACAAAAAAGGGGAGAGGTCCAGGGAACAATGACTTGAAAGACATTACACAGTGATTTAGAATAAAGTGAGTAATAAAACCTTACTACTGTGACACTTAAGCCACTGTTTCTCATCCCCTCTTCGGCATAGCAAGTATGTAAATATGCATATACTGAACTACATGGACTTTAGTCTTCTAATGCCAGTTTTATTTTCAGTTTCACAGTATACAGTAATTTTCAGTGAGGATGTGAAAAGAAAGAATACTATGACAGGATCATTTATGAACATATATAAAATATTCATAAGCAAACAGAATATCCTAAGCATATCAATGAAGAAATGGTGTGGGAGCCATATCTGACCTTCTCCAGCTACAGGAGGCAGGAGAATCCAAGTCCAAATTGGCCCAAGATTGATTCCTATGAGTCAGAAGAGAGACATGCCTCCACCCTCCATCTTTCTTCACCTTATTCTGGCATAAGCACCACAATTCAAATGCATCAGTTCTTTTTGAGTCTACTGTTTTCAATGTCCCCCTTTCACATGTATGTGGCACTGGAGCATACCCTGACTTGGTTCAAACACAGATTAGTCCTCAAAGTAATACCCTTGCTCTATAACACTCTAAAGAAGTCTTGTGGAGATCTCTTGACTGCTGTATCCCGAGCATTGATTGTGGACCCAAGCAAGACAAAACACTTGAAAACGTCAACTTCCATCCATTCCTCATGATGTTTCCTATTGGTCTAGTTGTGAGGTTAGGGTCTTCTTTGCATTGAGTTGTGTATTGAAGACTATAGTCTGTGATCTTCATTTGTAAGTACTTCAATTCAGAAAGTCACACGGGGCAGTTCTACTCTGTGCTTTACACTTGCTATGGGTCAGCATGGACTCGATGACAGGGAGTTTGGGATAGGAAACTCACATATCGATAGAGAGATATGGAGAGATAGAGATAGAGACACACTGTCATTGAGTCTATGATAACCTGTAGTGACCCCATGTGGGTTTCTGTGACTCTATTTCCTGGAGTGGGAAGCCTAGGATTCTCTTGCAGAGCCGCTGGTGGTTTCCAACTGAAGACCTTTTGGACTGCAGCCCAGTGCATAACCACGATACCTCTAAGGCTCCTCAATACAATACACACACACATATGTGGATGTATATACATATATGGTGTGTGAGCGTAAATATATATGCGTATACTACCACACACTCTGGAACACATTACCTGTGGTTCTGAAACACATCACCGCATCTGTAAAGTCATATCCCTAGCTCCTGACTGGGCTTTGGTAGGACCCAAAGGACCTGCAGAGGTTTGTGGCTGCTGGTTCTGGACCCTGCATTCGGCTGTCCTCTGCCTGATGCGAAGGTGTGTCCTCACAGGCCCCTGAGAGCCTGTGGGATGCTGCAACAAAGAGCAGCAGCCAGGGATGTCAGGGAACACCCTGGCAGGGTCAGAGGGGAAGACGAGCACGTCACAAGGGTCAGCCAATGGGCTATCTTCAATCTTAACTCCTCGAACCTGCTCTGGCATTAATTCTTCAACAAGAAATTATTATCACAGAAAGCTTTAAAAAAAAAAAAAACATGTGTCTCCAAAGACATGGTCAACAGTTCAACAGTTAATCGAAAGCAAAGTCAAAGAGGCAAGGAGGCAGGACAGCTGGGTTACTGGGAGTGGAAACAGCAGCATGGGAAGAGTGAGAAGGCTGACCCTGACACCACGCGAACAACATCGGCAACGTCCAGGGACAAATTGTGTAGAAACTGCTAGATGGGAACCTAAGCTGCTGAGCAGACTTTCACTGAAAACACAGTTAGATATCTTAGTTAGATATACACACACACACACACACACACACACACACACACACTCTCTCTCTCTGTGGAGAGTATTGTAAAGTGTTAAGTGACATATTAGAGGAGATGTAAACAATGACTGAGTTAATACCATGCTCATACAGGAGTAAGCACAATAAAATAGCCACTTCGCATCCTTCGTGTACAGACATCAATACAATCACAATCAAAACCCAAGCTTCTTTTTTAACTTGAAAAATGAATTCTAGATTTTATATGGAAAGGCAAAGGGCCAAGAATAGCCCAAACCAAACCAAGCTCAAAGCCATCCAGTCAATGCTGACTCATGGTGACCTGGCAGGACGGGGTGGGGCTGTTCCTGTGGGTCGCTGAGACTGTAACTCCTCGTGGGAGCAGCAAATCCCATCTTCCTCCCTTGGAGCAAATGGCGGTGTTACACTGGTGCCATTGCTGTTAGCAGTCCAATGCACACAATGCACAACCACTCCTCCAGCAGGGATCCTGAGAATAGCCAACCCACTCTTTAAAAGGAACATAATATGATAAACTTACTGGAGGATACAATTTACATAAGGAAGGCAGAAGCTGGAAAGTTTAGAAATAGGAAGGGAAAAAAGCTGGACAGAAACATGTCCAGCATGAGACCCAAACATAAATGAATCATTAGCCTGTGATCAGGTTGCTATGGGCAGAGATGGGAGGAATAGACGGTCTTCACACTAAATGGTTCTGGGACCAGCAGATGTGCAGAGAGTGTGTGTGTGTGGGGGGGAATACCCCCAAAACAATAAGCTTGGTTTCCATCTCATAGCTTACGCCACAATCAATCCCAGGTGCATTCTTTATCTATACTTGAAATTAAGACTATCTTCATCACCTCCAAACAAAGAATGATAGCCAAACTACTACTACTAATAAAGGAAAACAGTTTGATAACAATTTAATTATGAGTCCTAATTATCAACCAGGATCAAAATGAGTCAAAACCGCCTCAATGGGAGTGAATTGGGTTTATCAAAGGGCCATATTTACTGAAGAGACAGACAAAGGACAAAACAGTCCATCAGAGATCCATGTTTATAAGGAGTTCATGCAGGTCAATAATGAAAAGGCAAAATCTACTAGAAAAATTGGCAAGGGAATGCAATGGGTGCTTCACAAAGACGTCCAAATGATTGAGAGACAAAACAAACAAAAAACTACTCAACTTGATTTGAAATTAGAGAAAGACAGGGTAGTCTTTCTTTTGTGAATTGTTGGTTTCCTGCAACTCATGGTGACTGGGGAATATATAAAAAAAATCATAATTTGGATGTCCCAGATTAATTTCTGGACTTTTCTTTCTGAAACCATACAACCTAAGGGTGTCTCTGGAAAAGTGACCAGTATCAAATGGGACCTTGTAGAATGTGTGCTAGTTGTGAACAGGCATATTCCTGCCATTTCAGTAGCTACTCAAGGCCACTTCCTTCTTTTGATGTCACACCTGGAAGACCGATGCCAACTCTGGGTGACCTCTGCCTTCACGCCAAGGCTCGCACTGAACACACGGACCCTTTAAAAGCATTGCCAACCAATGGGAACTCATCTTACATCTTTGCTTGGATGTGGTTACTGCTGCATTTGGGCATAAAATAGATCTGATTTCTTCCATGATCTCTGTAGACCCTGAGATTAAAACTACCTTCCTACCTGAATTTACTTCGCTTAATTTAGGGGCCTTCTTGTTGGGGAACTAAGAGCCCTGGTGGCTTAATGGGGTGCAAGTTGGGCTGCTAATTACAAGGTAAGCATTTCGAAACCACCAGAGAAAGATGAGGCTTTCTAGTCCCATAAAGATGCACTGGCTCGGTAACCCACAGGGGCAGTTCTACCCTGTACTGTAGGGGCGAGACGAGTCGGCATTGACTCCGTGGCACTGAGGGGAGCATGTTGGGAAATTGGCATGCTTGGGAAGTCTGGTTTCCAGGCAGTATTTCACCATGCTCCAGGTTTGTTTGTGTTTCCTCTCCTGAGATGTGCCTTGGAAATACGCACAAAATGAAAACAAATCTCATTTTGTGTAAAGAAACAAAATAGTTCAGCGCAGAAACAAATTAAATATGTAATCAAGGCATTTGGTATCAAATCAAACTAGAGGATTAACACTGCTCACAAAACCATATTCTGAAGAGAAACGTTTGGGTTCAGACGTGGAACGTCTATCAATGTACTGAATCAAAAAGATAGTCAGGGAGGAGGACAGGCAAGGATAATAATGTCACTTCACACTCTATGCTCTTCCCCACCCCCCCTCAACCCAGCAATTCAGCTTTTCCAGTTTCCACAGCAACCCAATCAATTTCTGATTATAAATGCAAACAGAGCAATTTAGGCCCAGTCTAGGGAAAATGAAGAGTGTGTTTGTGAAGTTGGAAAAATGTAAAACTAGACAGTATCACTCATCTGAGAGGCTCTAGTTCATATTCATAATTAAGATCGAGACTGAAAAGGAAAACTTCCAACTGATGGAAGACCATATATTATAGGATACTCATATTGTTTTTCTTGTAACGTTCGGGAAGGTTTCAGAATGCCTGCAGGACGAATGGTGGCATTTCTTTGCACGGTTGAACTGAAATACAGCAGAAACACATGCCAGAATGATGTGTGAGGCTATGAATAAGCTCCATCAGCTCTTCAGTTTGCGTGCCAAACTCTGATCTAGAAATGCATAGGTGGGGATTTTTCCTTTTCTTTGATTTGGACAAGGTACTGGAAAAGCATGCCGATTTTCTTCATTCACCATACTGGAAACCAGAAATAACAATATGGATAGGTGCCAGGCTCATTTTCAAAGGTTTCCTCTGCAACCTCCAAAAAAACAATGTGCGTGGCATGGAGGCACACGTCACTGGGGTGAAAGCCTCAGGAGGGGTGCTTTTATTGAATTAAGTGCATTTGTCAGCTCAGGGAAAGGCCAGTGACGTTATTAAGCAAACACCAAACAGCACCTTAGTGACTCATAAGCATTAGAATGCCTTCCTGAACACATAACTCACAATCCAGCATGGCTAAAGCACTGAGCAGATTAGAATCTAATAAAATCCTGAAAGGTCTTGGTTATAGGACAGGCCAATTATGTGTTAACAGATGTGTGGAGAGTGTAAAAGCTACTGGAGGGTGAACACATAATGCTAGGGGACTTCTATGTATCTGGGCACTGTGCTTGCTTCTGCCAGGGACAGATCACTCAATCTCCATGGTAGTCTAATGAACTGGGAGCAGTATTTTCATCTGCAGAGGAAACACTGAAGTTTAGAATGAGAGATGCCAAGACCATGCACTGGCAGACCTTATACCAAGACAATGGTGCCAATCCCTGGCACTTCACAGGAGAGGAACACTATCGATCCATATGAAAGGTCTCCCAAGGTGTTTGCGCTGTTACCTAGAGGTAAATAATCTAGTTACAAATGCCGGGTCTGGCCTTTCTAAACCAAGTGCACTGTGATTATCTTGCAGGCAGACCAAGTCATGTGATCACCAGGAAAGATCAGTGGGTATTTTAAGCCTTAGGAATACATGGCCTAACTTATGATCCTGGAATAATTTTTAACGCGTGCAATGACAGTGTGAATGCCTGAAAAATAATTTTTCTGAATGCTATAAAATTTTTTATTGGTTCATTATTCTACTTTAATGTGCTATCACTCAAATTTTCAAAATCCACCAACTAAATTGCATGCACGCATCTAGGTCAGCAGGAAAACTAGCTGTTGGCTCTAGGGGAAATAAATTTACAGTTCCTGATAAAATGTGAAGGAGTCCTAAGATATCTGTGAAAGAAAATAAATGAATGCGGCCATAAATTTCAGTTTTATGTACAAGGGACTATTAAATCCCAACAAATGAAGCGAAATGGGAAAGCACTAACTACCATGGTGTTAAATGAGAAATTCCAAACATTAATATATGCTGGATAATCTACAGCGGAGAGAGAGCAACCTCACACACAAACGTAACTTCATGGGGAGAATTATGAAGGCTTTGTTTTCATAATGTCATATAGCGATACTTTAGTCAAATTCATAGAGTAACCCTATATTTAGTACTGCATCAAGACCAATGGAGTGAGAAGAATGGTTCAGATTATGAGAAGATGGCTGTACACCTAGCAAAACAAGAGATAACCTGAGGTTTTGTTTTCCATTGATTCCTTGTAGTAAATACTTAAAAGAAGAATCCTTATGTAATGAGCGGGTTATAGACACACTATAAGACCTCGCACTATTTGAGACCTTGCTGCGCTTGCTGCCATCATTAATGTGACTTTATGGGAAGAGACAACAATGGTAGGAAGCTGTGGCCTTCTCCATAGTTTCATGGAAAGTAGTGAATCAGTGGCTTTATTCTCAAGGTGGTCTTCTCCACCTTTCCCATTTTCCAGGAGGAGGTGGGGTTTAGGGCAGGAGGGTCTGGGAAGTGAGTGAAGGGACACATTGGACAGTGTACAATATGAGAAAGTAATAACAATTTGTAAATTATTAAGGGTTCATGGGGGAGGGAGAGGGCGGATGGAAGGGAAATATGGGGAGCTGGTACTGGGGGTCTAAGTTGTGGGAGGATGTTTTGAGAGTGATGATGGCAACAAGTGTGCAAATGTGGCCTGCATATAATTGATGTATGTATGGATCATGATGGAAATTGTATGAGCCCCCAATAAAATTATTCATTAAAAAAAGAGAAAGAAATATAGAAAAATAAAAACATTAATAATTAAAACTTAACTTCTTAAAGCAGATAAAGATTACAAGGTCTATATGTTGAAAACCACTATGTATGCTGGAAATAAATCATAAAGGACCTAGTAAATATGATATTCACAGAACAGAAGACTTAATTAATATTGCTAAGATCTCTGTGATGGCTAATTTCTTTTTTTTTTTTTTTGGGGGGGGGGTCATCACTGCTCTCCGGTGGTGAGAGTAGGAGGCCCAGCCCCACTGCTGGAATTGAACCTCCGTCCCAGTGGGCCGCAGTCCCGCACACAACCACTACGCCACAGGGGTTCAGCCCTGTGATGGCTAATTTCGATGTATTAGCTGGGCTAAGGATTAATTCCAAATTGTTTGGCCCAAACACTAGTCTCATTCCTTCTTTCTTTCATTTTTTATTAAAGGATCATTTTATTGGAAGCTCTTATAACAATCCATACATCAATCAATTGTATCAAGTATATTTGTACATATGTTGCCATCATTATTTTTTAAACACCATTGAGTCCTTAGTATCAGCTCCTCTTTTTTTCCTCTCTCACCATCCCGTGATAAATTATAAATTATTATTATTGTCATATCTTACCCTTACCCTGCCCGCTGTCTCCCTTCCCCCATAGTTTCTGTTCAGCCCCCTGGAGTGGTCGTGGTGGAGGTAGTTATGTGTCGATCATTGCGTTCAGTTCCCACTTCCTCCCCGCCTCTCCCACCCTCCCCCTTCTCCTCCTGGAATTGCTACTCCACTTCTTCTTGCTGGATCCCATGTGTCATGACCTTTTATCCTTTATCTGCACCTGTGCACATCCTCTGATCTAACCCGAAGTGATAGGCAGCACTGGGGTCATGATAATGGGACATACCCTCACTGAAAGGTTACAAGGAAGGGCTGAGTCAACCAGGATGCAGTGGAGCACCGATGAAGCACACAATATTCCTCTGGCTCCTTGAGGCTTCATCAGTCCCCACTGTCGCAGTCTAGTTCTTGACAAGGATCAGTTGCTGTTGTCAGTGCTGTTGAGTCAGTTCTGATGCAGTGACCCACGTACAGGAGAATGGAACGTTGCCCAATCCTGAGCCATTCTCATAATCATTGCCATGTTTGAGTCTATTGCTGTAGTCATTGTGTCAATTCATCTCACTGGGAGCCTTTCTCTTTTTCATTTGACTCTAAACTTTACCAAGCATGAGTCATGATTAAGCAATTGGCCATGAATGGAGCAGATCACATATGTAATATTATGTAATGCAATGTAGCATTACATAATATGCAATATAGCATATAACCATCACCTTCCATAATAAGATGCAATGTTGTATAATCAACTCCCATAACGCATTCTAATATAATCAGTCCACCCAGGTAACACCACTGTCAGGTGAATGCTAAATCTATTAACTTCTGAGTTATTTTTAAAAATAAAAAAGACCAGCCTGCACTGCACCCAGATGTCACAGATGGCCATGTCTAATCCCTACACCAAGAAACCTACAATGCACCTTCTAATTGGTTAACAGATACCAGAATGCTGGCCAGTCAGAACATTGTGATCATCCTCTGTGAAAACAAGAAGGATCCTGATGCAGATAGCAAAGTGACTTTCTTAGAAGCCTCCAGATTTGCTCAAGAAGATGAGGCGATGCTTCTGGAAACAAGTGCACTCTCAGGGGCTCCTTGTGCAGTATGCAAGAGAAACACTTAACAAAATTGATTCAAATGGGCTGGGTCCAGAAAAAATGGGCCCAGGTATACAGGATGGAGATACTGTCGTGAGGCAGCTCAGGTCTCCCCTTTGAGCTCAGGCCCAGGGTGCTCAAGAATGAGGTTGTTAAAAATCAGTACTGGGGCAAACAAGGTGTACATCCCAAGGTATTTGGGACATGACTGCTGGAGCTTGAAGAATCTGCTTTGGTTTTTTACCACTGTTTCTCTCTACTTTACACAGAAATAGATCTTGGTGATAGTGGTGGGAACAATGATTTGGTTGTTATGGAGGCTAGCCATGACAAATCTAACTCAATGGACAATACCATTAAATGTATACATGAATGTAAAATTTTTCTGTTCCACATTTTCCCTTTTACCTTAAGTTTGAAAAATGGCTATATACTGTGTACTATACTTGTGTGTAAGTCGAGTCTTTCAGATCTTCTTTTAATGCAGTGTTTGTGGTAAAATTAGGTGCCTCAGCAGATATTTAGGTTGGCATATACTCGAGTATATAGAGTATATTCTAGTTCAGTAAGTCTCTAAAGCATGGTATAAAATAAAATGTTGCACCAATGCAGTTTAATTTTTAAAAATAATATGAACTAGAATTTGTTCATTGTGAGGCATGCTTTTATCATTGTGTCAATTAAATGGTTTTTATTGCACAATTGGGTATACTTATGACCCCCTATTCATAAGATTCTGGCATTGATGGCCATTGCATTTATTTAATTGTTTTCTGCATTCCATATGGTGTTTATATGACCCATGTGTGAAATACTAGATCAGTAGTTATTCATTAGCATGACAAAATAAAATGAAAAGTACACTTTTTTCAAAAATGTCACATAAAATAAAAAGATCAGGATGCACACAAAGATAAAGACACATGGAAAAAACAAAAGGGCATAGCAGGGTTGTCTACAAGCAAAGGAACCCCAGGATCACTGATAGACACCAGAAACATGGTGAGAATTGCCCTGAAGAAATCTACCTTTTCACTGTGGCATTTGTACTACTGCTGCTCTTGTTACTGGTAGGTGTCCTTTAATCAGTCCCAAGTCATAGAGACCCTAACTATATGCAACAGAACCACACACTGCCCTGAACCATCCTCACATTTTTTCATCCATGGTCAATCCATGGTGGTCATCCTTTCATCCTTTTGCTTTTTTTGAGGGGGCTGCTAATCCTCTCCTTTATCAAGTATGATGTCCTTCTCCAGGACTGCTCCCTCTAGCGAATATGTTCAATGTGTGTGAGATGACTTCCATCATCGCTGCTCTGGTTGTACCCATTCCAAGAGAGATTTGTTCATTCTTCCCGCAGTCCACACATTCATATTCTTTGTCAATACCATACTGCTCATAGTATGCATGAGTACAGTAACACCTACTTACTATAGCACTAGGCTACTGTGAATTCTCCGCAAATGGAACTATGCATTCACTGTAATTGCTACTAAAATACTAACAAGCTTTTGGAGGGGGTAGAAATTCATAATTATGAAATTCACAGAAAATTCATAGCACCCAGGCAAACCAACTTTGAAAAAGAAAAAAAATTGGAAGACTAACAGATCTGATTTCAAGATTCATTATATTGCGTGATCCAGTAACCAACACATTTTGACAACAGCACAAAGATGGTCAACTGACACTGAATAGAGGCCCAGACATAAACCCACGTGCATATGGATAAGTAATTTTTGACAGATGAAAAGCTAATTCAATGGAGAAAATATGGTATTTTCAACAAAAAAATTCTGACACAATTGAGCATTTTTATGTCAAAAAGAAGTGACTATCAATTTATACTTTACACCATATAAAAAAATTAACACAGAATGACTTACAGACCTAAAGCCTTCCCCAAAAGGGAAAATGTAAAACTTCTAGAAAAAAAATAAAAAGGAAAGATATATATTTCTTTATATATAAATATTTATATAGAGACTTATATATATAAATAAATTTATGTCTTTGGGTACAGCAAAGATTTCTAACACACAGCTCCTGGGGTCAGTTAAGGTTGTGTCCACTTGGTGGGGCCAGCAGTCACAGTGTTGACAGTCAAGTTGCAGTCATACCCCATGTTGAGATTTCATGTTATAATTTCTATGATGAGATCTGTTATGATCAATTAATCAAATGAAAAGTAATTTGACCTGTGATTCCAATATATGTGGGAATTTTTGCATCTTACTGGGTCTGGACACTGCATCTAGTTCAATACTTGACCTCCAGTTCTACAGACTTGAGGTAGAATCTTGCATATAGCTTGCTGCTCTTGGGATCATCAGCAGCCTGTCATCTTACCTTCTATTTATTCTCCTCTGTAGCTAGAAACCTACCAACAGACCTTGGGTTCATCTGCCCCTGAACCTATGAGTCAGGACAAGTCTCCAAGCTGACATCTGACCCATCGCTTGGAACCTGTCTACTTCTGCAATGGTTTGAGCCATTTCCTTGGGAAAACATTCTCAATTTAGAGTCATATATAAGCTTCATTAGTTTTCCTTCTCTAGAGAACTCAGCCAGCTTAAGATGATCCCTAAAGAAATAAGTGATTAAAATACATTTTACCCAACTTAAAATGGCTTGTTCTTCAAATACCACCTTTTAAAGAAATTAAAAGATAGATTACAGGATGGAAGAACTACTATACGTCATTTACAAAGAGTCTTCATGAAAAAGACTTCCATATCATTACCGACTGCCATCCAGTCGATTCCAACTGTTGGCAACTTTATAAGATAGAGTTGAACTGCTCCTTGACATTTCTGAGAATGTACATCTTTAGCGTAACAGAAAGTCTCATCTTTCTCCTGTAGAATGGTGGGTGGATTTGAATCACTGACCTTGTGTGGGCAGCTTAATACTTAGTGCACTGTGCTGCCAGGGCTCCTTGGCATCATCAGGTAAACAAATTTATATATCAATGAGCTACTGTCATACACCTAATAGAATGACCATTCAAGTACGGGTAAGAATGTTGAGGAGTGGACCTCTCAAATGTGCTCTTGGAAACATCACAAGGCACCATCACTTAAGAGCCCATGAGACAGAAAGGGCCCAAGAACCAGCACCAAGACCAGAGACTAATGCAGGTAGACCATGGGACAGAGCAACGGAGCCAAACCATGACCAGAGTTGCAGCAAGGAGATTGAGACAGAACAGAGAAGCAGCACAGGGACTATGAGACTGTGAGGCAGTCTAGTAGTTTGTCTTCTTAGCCCAAGAGGAGACAGAGGCCAAGGGACCACTAACGGGTCTAGCAGCAGCACTATAGATTGTAACCCCAGCCATTTTCCTTGCTTACAAAGTTTGTTCTGCACTCTCCTCCTGTCCAGCCACACACCAGCATCCCTGTCTGCAGCTGCAAATGGATCCCTATGTCCCTAAAAGGACTACGTTCTTTTCTTTGCTCAAAAACTTCCAATCAGAACCATGTGTGGGACTCTTCTCATCTAAATGATAAACTATTCTCCTAAAGATTTAAAAGCAGGGAGGGCTTTTATGTCTAAGCGTCCTCTCTCTTCTTATTCACTATTCTCTTCTCCCCTCTTTGTCTTTCTGACCACTTCTTTCTCTTTCAGCACTCCGCCTGTGTTTTCAGAGCTTCACTGTCTCTGCCCTACCTGCCGCCAGCTCTAGTGCCAGGGGTTGTACTAGTGTCATTACTGCTTTCTTTGCCAAATTTCACTGCAGATACACTGGAGACACATCATACACACACACACACACATACATGCACATACGCACACATATATAAATCATTTTATTGGGGATTCCTACAACTCTTATCACAATCCATACATCCACCCATTGTGTCAAGCACATTTGTACATTTGTTTTTGTCATTATTTTGAAATAATTTTCTTTCTACTTGAACAGCTCCTCACTTCCCCCCTCCTCCTGCCTCCTCCCTCATGAACCCTTAATAATTATAAATTATTATTATTTTTTCATGTCTTGCACGGTCCATTGTCTGTTATCCATCTCCCTGGGAGGAGGTTTCAGATAGGTCATTGTGATTGGTTTCCCCTTTCTCCCCCCACCCTCCCCCTCTTGGTATAGCTACTCCCAATATGTTCCTGAAGAGTTTATCTGTCCTATATTCTCTGTGTTTTCAGCTCTTATCTGTACCCATGTACATGACCTGGTCTAGCTAGATTTGTAAGGTAGAATTAGGATCATGATATTGTGGGGAAGGAAGCATTTTAAAAACCAGAGGAAAGTTACATGTTTCATCATTGCTACACAGTGCCCTGATTGGCCTGTCTTCTCCCAAGATACTTTAATTCTCCTTTTCTATTCGGCTGGGGCAGCACCTGTGGCCTCTATTAGTTCTCTCTCACTCTTTTGTTTAGCTAGTCTCTTGGCTTCAGACAAAGAGCTGACTCTAACTTTCCTCTATGCAAGTATCTTAAATTCCTTCAAAAGCACCTCCTTTGACCTCCTGTTCCCTATAAATCTCATTTCCCTAAATAAAGCCTACTAATTAAAATATCTCACTCTGTCTCTCATCTCTAAAAACCTAACTGCCACACAGCTGAGAAACTCACAGACTCAACAAGTATACCTGAGTTCCCACAGTCAATTAACAGGTGAGTAGTGGTCTATCCATACCCAAACCCCAGTGTTGGCCAGTCCATGCCAACTCCTACCGACCCTATAGGACACAATGCAAGTCTCTCAGGGGTTTCCCAAGCCATACTCTTCACAGAAGTCATTGCCGTGTCTTTCTCCCAAAAAGGGGCTGATGAGTTAGATTCTTTCTGTTGGCAGTTGAGCACTCAGCCAGGGCACCCTTGGATGCTTGGTATAACCTCACAGGGTGATATTATTCAGCAATATAAAGAAAAGATGTTATTGATAGTTGTACCCATACAGATACATCTCAAAACAATTATGCTGATTCAAAACACCCACCTGCACCCAAAAAGTAAATCCTGTGTAATTCTACTTATGCAAAATTTTAGAAAATGCACAGTGAGATATTATAGTGGTAAAAAGGTATTGCTGTTGAACTGGGACAAGAGGGTAAGAGTGTGGAGAACAGACTTCAGAGAGACACAGGTCAATCCATAAGCAATGGTTGTGCTTATTTGTGTGGTTATGATGGTGTCATAGTTGTATACAAAATCAAGGGAATCAAAGTTACCAATTTCAACCTTGAATTTGCAATGTATTACAATACCAAATATAACCCCATTAAGCTATTATTATTTTTCTAGAGAATGGTAGTCTGCATATAGCATTTATGGACTTCAAGTAATTATAGTAGAATATTTAAAATAAGAGAAGTGTTCAACTTCACCAATGAAACATACACCTTTCCTATAGTTCTTTAATCCTTTCTTCCCTTGATTAACATGATCCCAATTCTACCTTAAAAATTCTGCTAGATCAGAGTATGTACATGGGTACAGGTAAGAGCTGGAAACACAGGGAATCCAGGACAGATAAACCCCTCAAAACCAATAATGAGAGTAGTGGTATCAAGATGGTAAACGCAAGGCAGGGGGATAAATAAGGAGCCAATCACAATGGTCTGCATATAACCCCTTCCCTGGGGGATAGACAACAGGAAAGTGGGTGATGGGAAACATGGCACAGTGTAAGACATGAAAAAAATAATAATTTTAAGTTAGCAAGGGTTCATGAGGGAGGGTAGGGAGGGAAAAGTGAGGAACTTATATCAAGGGCTTAAGTAGAAAGAAAATGTTTTGAAAATGATGATGGAAACAAATGTACTGAACACAATGGATGAATGCATGTATTATGATAAGAGCTGTATGAGTCCCCAACAAAAAGATTTAAGAAAAATAAAAAGTGTTCAACTTCTCCAGGTGAAACTAAAGGGCCAGAGTGCTGGGCGAGGGGGAGGAGGCCAAGGACAGTGACCAATGTACATTGATAAGCCATTCTCTACAATTGCACTTAATATGGTAACCTGGACATGTGTCTCATGGATACTTTAAAAATGATTTTTCACTTGTAAAGTTATTGACAATGAAAGAATGATTACAGAACTCTTCTATAAATGATTCTGAGTTGATTTTCTTATATATTGATGAATTTCAGCTGATTCACTCCAAACAATCTTTCACTAATGACAATTGACACTTATTGGTGGGTGACTATCAGAAGTGAGAAGTATGGTGATAAAATAGAGTAAAATGGAATGCATCCATTAATACATGCAACTAATTATTTTATAGAACAAGGACACATCAAGTGTCCATGAATTTGTCAACACAAGCCAAGCAGTAGACAATTTGGAGGCCTGTTGGTTACTTTGGACTCCTGACCTGACCGTGCCATCAGGGTTACCTTCTGATTTGGATCTGCAAAATTGAGGGAATCAAAATCCTTGGGAGTTATCAAAGGACTGAGTGACTTCTAGTACATTAAACCTATTGGATATAATTGAAATGGCTCTAGTGATTTAATACAAACACCATGTCACTCCAGAGGTAATCTTGGGAAATTCACAGCAATGAGTAAAGAAGACCATGAGTTGAAATCAACTTGATGGTAGAGAGTTTTGAGAGCAGGAAACCCACAATAAGAAGTGACATATTTGGATTATGGTGTTGATGAATAATAATGAAAGCACCAGGGACTGTCTGTGATAGAAGAAGTACAGCCAGAATGCTCATTAGATGTTTGGATGGTGAGGCTTTGTCTCACTTACTGTGGCCACTGTCAGGAAAGATCAGTCCCTGGGGGTAGGGGCATCATACTTGGTAAAGCAGAGGGGCAGTGAAAAGGAAGGTGGCACTCAAAAAGATGGATTGGCACAGTGGCCTGAACCATGCGCTCAAACATAAGAACAATTACGGGGGTGGCGCTGGGCCAGGAAATGTTTTGTTCTGCTTTGCTTAGGGTCAACTGAACAACACCTAACAACATCAACAATCTTGGGAAACACAAAATCCCCAGATGAATTTAGCCAAAGGGTGGATGTGAGTCAGAATGGACTTGACGGCAGTGAGTCTGGCTTGGCTTGGGAAGGATTTAATGGGAAAGAAGTAAGTGAGATAATTAAAGTGAGGCAGGAGAGGCACAAGCTTGCATCAGAATCCAAATGTACATTTCCAAACTGACTCCAGCACCCCAAGACGAGGAACATTGGGCTTGGAAAGATCCTTTCAAACTCAAGTCTCCCATAAACCCTACCTCACTGCCATTGAGTTGTTTCCAACTCAGAGCATCCCTATAGGGCAGGATAGGACTGCCTCTGCAAGCTTTCAAGACGATGACTATTTACAGGAATGGAAAGACTCTCTTGCTTCCATGGCGAAGCTGGTGGTTTTAAACTGCTAACCTCGTAGGTAGCAAGCCAATACCAGGACTCCTCCCATGAGCACAAGAACGAGTTAGTATCACCCCTCCAGGAATAGTGGAGGCTTCCAGATTCAGAAACACTAGATAGGGTTACTATGAATCTTAATAGTCTCAATGACAATGGGTTTGGTTCTCTTTGTTTTAATATAAAAAGCAGTGACTAAAATTCCACTGAGTCCATGGGACTACCATGCCTTGTCACATTTCAAATCAATCAAGCTAACTTGTGCTTGTAAGAATAAGAGGCTAAAGGTTATTTTTACCAGTAGATTCTAATCTATAGCAACTTTATATGGGCTTTCCAAGGCTGTGAATCTTTACTGGAGCAAAAGGCTTCACTTTGTTCCCAAGAAGCTAGTGGCGAATTTACACTGCTGGACTAGCAGGAAAGCAGCCCAACTTTTAGCCCTCGATGCCACCAGTGCTCCCTGAAGAATTCTAAAACATGTTACGTATCTTTCATGTGGGACCTGTACATAAGACCAAGGCAGTCATCTAAACAGGTTGTGGTTGTACGACCCGGTTTCATTCAGGAAAGGAGTATGTGTCCTTTGACCATAATGCTTCTGTATGAGTAACAAATAACCCAAGAATCTAGACTATAGGAAGAAGAATGAATATGACTTCAGGATCAGAGGAAGACTCTTTTAAGAACCTGTGATGTATGGATGGCAAAACCTTGATTACTGAAAGCGAGGAGGACTTGATGCTTGCTGAGGATACAGCCTTTGGAAGGGATACAACTCAACATAAAGAACACAAAAGTCCTCACATTATAATTCACTGCCATCAAGTCGAGCCCTTTCGGAGGCACTAGAAGTGTCTGTGTGGGTTTCTGAGACTATAATTCTTTATGAAAATAAAAAGACTCATCCTTCTCCCTCAGAGCACTTAGGGTTTTGAACTTCTGGCCTTGCAGTTAGCAGCCTATGCTGCCAGGACTCCTTTTGCATTTTTATAAATGATAAAAAGATAGAACCTGTCAGAGATTTCATTTCCCTTGGATCCACAACTAACCCATCTTAGCTATCTAGTGTTGCTATAATAGAAACATAATTTAACAAAGATGGATTTGTTTTCTCAGTTTAAGAGGCAAGAAGTCTGAATTCAGAGGTCATCTCTGAGGGAGGCTTGATCTGTGTTTTCTTTGAAGTCAGGTTATGATATCCTTTCGGCATCTGAAGATCTTCGTGTGTCTTGGCATCAGTTTTCCCTGGGGGGGTCTCACAGTTCCCCACTGCAGTGATCCCAGGTCCACGGTATGTATTCCACTCCCAGTTCTTTCTTAGAGGTGGTAGGTTCTTGTGGTCTCTGCTTCTTTCTCTATCCTTTGATCTTTTATAAAGTTGGTGCTGGCCAAACCCCAAAGAAAAATCCCCATACATTGGATCTGGCTGTGATCAGATCAAGACTGTTGCCTTCTGCCCTTTCTAAGGAGCCTGGGTGATGCTGTGGATTTACCATTGGGATTCTAGCTGCACGTTTAAGGCTTGGAACCTGCCTGGCTCTCTGTGAGGGAAAGATGAGGAGGCTGTCTGCTTTGTAAAGCGTTGTTATCTCAGAAGCCCTTTTAAAGGGTATCTATGACTTGAGATCAACTTGATGGCAATGGGTTTGAGTTTGTTGTTGTTAGAGGCCACCCAGTGAAAACAGTCTTTAAATGGCAAAGATGTCACATTGGGAACTAAAAGTCACCTGACCCAAGCCATGTTTTCAACTGCTTTCTGTCTATCAGAAAGCTGGACAATTGATAAGGAGTACAAGAGCTGAGTCGCATGTAAGTTAGGGTGTCGGTGAAGAAGATCAACTATACCGCGGACAGCCATAAAAAAGTGTGGTCAGAATATGCCTTTGAATGGAGGAAGGCAAGACTTTGTTTCTTGTACTTTATAGATAGTTTATCAAGGGGGATGAGTCACTGAGGAAAGATGCTGCTCTTGATAGCATGGTTCTCAACCTGTAGGTCACAACCCCTTTGGGGGTTGAATGACTCTTTCACAGGAGTTGCCTAAGACTATCAGAAAACACATAAATATTTCACAATATATAATTACATATTGTGCTGTGATTAACCACTATGGTATAACTATGTTTAATTATGTTCAATTTGTAACTACAAAAATACATCCTGCATATCAGACGTTTACATTGCAATTCATAACAGTAGCAAAATGACAGCTATGACGTAGCAACAAAAATCATTTTATAGCTGGGGGTTACCACAACATGAGGTACTGTATTCAAGGGTCTCAGCATTGGAAAGGTTGAGAACCATTGCCATAGAAGGTTAGCAACAAAGAGGAAGCCCCTCAATGAGACGGACTGAGGCCATGGCTGCAACAGCAGACTCAAACATAATGATCCTGAGAAGATGCAGAGAGACCAGACAGAGTTTCTTTCTGTGGCACATGGGGTAGCTAGGAACTGGTTCCATACCCTCTAATGACAAGAGGTGCTACAAAAGATGCTCAGATCTTTTAATATATGAGCAAGCTCCTAGTCACTTAGCCATCTATATTTTTCCATATAAGTGAAAGAGATGTGTAATGTATGGAAGAGGATCTATTTATAGGTGAATTACTATCACAAAGCACATGAAGATCAAACAATCCAGAAAGACCAAATCAGCATCTTTATGCCAACTACACTGTGATCAGCATGGGGCGGGGGAGAGATAAAGGTTGGCAAACACTGACCATTCATGCTTCCCATTTCTGGCAATTACAAAATCCCCAGTCAACTTGAGAGAAGGAATGGAGTCTAGACTGTCAATTAAGTTATAGCCTGATTTATCCCTCTTTTGGGGCATGGCCTTCTCATGAGGAGTATGGACTTCTTGACTTCCTCCCTGGAGGCAGGACACACTCTCTTTCTGTTCGTTGACAAGCCACATAAAGGCACACTGATGGAGCCAGAATCCCGGAGCTAGAAGAGTCAAGTGTATACCTGCACCAGGACTGAGATGCCTCTACTGCCACTGGATCTATGATTGGCCTATGATCTTCCTGCATTCAGCATCATTGCATGTGTTATATTAGTTGAAAGAGGAATTTGTGGATATATGGGCTAATATCTCAATTTATCAGACATATGGACTACTATTGGACTTATGGACTTGATCTGGACTGGGCTGGGATGTTTTCTCAATATATACTTGCGGTTGATATAAAACTCTCTCTTACACAGATATGAGTGTCAGTGGATTTGTTTCTTACTCAACCCAGTCTAACACACCATGCATCTTATAAAAAGTAGGCTTTATGGACTCCTCCTGAAAGGGCTTAATAATTACCCTTAATAATAGCAGAAGATAATGATGTATATGTAAATTATCATGTGCACATATGTATAAGCAGTGTAAACACCAGCAGCTATGGTGCTTGTCATTCAAAGAAACTCTAAATGGAAACCAGTTATAAACCAGTACATGCCAGATATTGTTCAAAATGAACATAATGTCTTTCATGTAGTCATTCCTTTGTGCTATCTACAAATACTACATCACAGAAAAACCCAAAACATAGCTATAGAATGTGCTTAGATTGATTTGTTTTTAATCTTCATGTGGAAACATTGAAAGGTGTGTCACTTTATTTAATTTGGAATAGAGCAAAGCTGCATTATTCAGCGTTGCTCTTACAAAAATCAAGTTAAGGACACAGATTTGGTAAAGGATTTACTGTTTGTCTCGGGGACTATTTTTTTATAGCAACTTTCATTGAGAACATACAATTGATGAAATATACTTCCCCGTGGGAAACTCTGCTAACTTAGAACCACAAAGGGAGAGTCGTTAGGCATGATCTATCTTGTGTTCATTATTTTACTTGACATTCATTAGATCATCATATTTTTCCTCGTATATTTTTTTACTAACTATGCTCTACCAATGAGTTGAATTTGAATTTTTTACAGGGTAGTTGCAAAATACAAAGTATTATTTATACAGTGCAATTATTCTTTATGATACAATCAATTCACATGCTCTTTCCTAAACAACAGTATCTGGGGAAATAAACAAATCATGGATAAAGACAGCTTACAATTTTCTTTAGGTATTAATTCTTGCAGGGATATGGAAAACTAAAAGGGGAGGGAAAAAAATCTCTCCCTGTAAACAACACTTTTTTACGGCCCTGGACTAACCAGCCCGAGGCATGCTTTGCAGCTTCAATTCTTCCATTCCAAACACTCGTTCTCAATGTTCCTTTCCTCACTTTCAATACGTCACAATGTCAGCCTTCCCTGGCTGTGTACCTCAAGAATCCCTAGTCACTGCTGGGTGACCCGGGTGTCCCCACAATCTGTCCAGTGTGGCACAGGGATTTTGACGTCAGTTTGTACTAAGGAAGCAGAAGCAAAATCAAAGGACTCCCTGCACCTTCTATTAAAATTTCATTTTAAAGGCATTAAATATGAATGATGCACATTGAAACTATAAATATATCTTTTAAAGTAAGTTTAAAAAAGAAATTACACAGACACTCAAATTCTGAAATCCTGAGTCTTTCCATTAAGAATGGGTGAAATTCTTACCTATTGGCAGGTCATGTTCAGAATTCCTAAGTAGGTCCCCAGGTAAGAATAACAGAGATGGGAAAGAAGTACAACTCGACAAGTTGGTTCAGTTAAGTTTCTTTTCTTTTGTGGGTACTGTTTGCATATTAGCCTCATTAGTCAAAGTCACAAGAGTCATACAGGTTTCAGAAGTAGGGTTTTAGCGAACAAAGTGCTACTTTTAAAATCTTCAAACAACTTATCAAGTCTAAGTAAGTTTGCTGTCTTGTGGGATTAAATAGAGATATAGAAAGAATTATAGGGGTAGACCAAATTTTATTTATTTTACAATTACCTATGATGGGCTCAATCCTTCTGACTTAGGACTTGCATTATTCAACTAGTCATAGTTTTATACAGATGGACTTGGTAACTTTTTGCATGAAAACATGTGATCTGAAATTAGTAATCTAGAATAAGTATAGATACAATATGCCTTTATTCAAGTTTCTATAGGACACTTTAGAAAATCATCTTACTTTAGACCAAAGTTATGACATTAATAAATTCTAAGCAGGGAAAGCATAGAAACCAGATTACCTAACCATCAGTTAATTAAGTCTATTAACAAAAAAGACTACAACAAAAAATAACCATTGAACACTAACCAAGGGAAGGAAATACCCTCTCCCAAATAAAAATGCTATGAAAGAGAAAAGAAAAAAAATACAATTATGTGTCTTTTCCAGTAATTTGAATTATCTCTATTTTAAAAAGTCTCAACATAAGAAGGCATGAAATAAGCATCCCAGTCCAACACTAAGGAGGAAAAGTGACTATGGAGTATGGGGAGAGAGAAACTAATATGTAAGAGTATAAATGTGAAGAAATCTGTTATTAAAACTAAGAGAATCTATGTATCAATGCAAGAGATAAGTATATGAAGAGAGAGAAAGATGCACCATCAGTAAAGTTAATCAACTCTATTAATAAAAGTAGCTAGGGTAATGTAATGAGGGAAGGCACTGCATTTTAATATAAAACGACACTATCTGTATGGTTCCTATTTTAACACAAAAAGCATTTAGAGGTTTTCTGGGGATAATTTAAGAGTGATTTATTCTAGCAGATGGAATTTGAGATTTTTTTTTGCGTCTCATTTAGGTATCGATTCAAGAGTCTAAATAAGAATTTTCTCCCTTTTACAATGAAAACAATTATTACAGAGTACAGTATTGAAATTATATTAAGACATGGGTTTTTTTCAGAATTCAAATGTAGTAAATAATATTTCATTTTGTTCCTAGTAGTCATTCAATACTTGGGGGTTATTTTGCTTGCTTGCTTAAGTAATACAAACATCATTGTGTTCTGGCAGCAAGGAATTCTGGGAAAGGTGATCCTTCTCCAGCCCATGGCATGAATTAGATGTAGTCAACCCTCCCATCCACAGTAATGATGAGGTCTAGCCTTGGGTGATAAATGATAGGGGGCATAGGCAGGGTTCCAAGCAGCCCTGGTGGAGCAATGGGTTAAGTAATGGACTGATAACTAGGAAGAAGTAAACCCCTAGGTGCTTTATTGTTGAAAGTGGAGGTGGTCTGCCCTCCATAAAGGTTTACAGCCTTGGAAAGCCTGTGGGGCAGCCCCTTTCTTCCCTCCAGGATCAACTCAGAAAGGCAATGGGTTTCTGGTTGGTTGGAGGACGAAGGAGGATCTGGTTCAAAGGTAAGGGAGGGACAACCACAATTCCCACATTGTTCAAACTAAAGGTGTCTCAGTTGTACAGCGGTTCAAGGAAGAATAAACTTTGGATTACCACTGATTAATGTAATTAGGCACATTAACAGGCTGAAGGAGAAAGACTGATGTTCATCCCACAAGAATTCCCACAAGAAAAGTTTCTTAAGAAAACACATCCTATCCACTTAAGAAGTGAAATGGGTACAGGGGTCTCTAGTTCTTCTGCATCTGGTACAATCCCATTCAAAATTGGACAAGAAATGTTCACAAAATTTGGAAGTTGATCTTAAATTGATATGAATATCTGTGCATAGAAGAAAATGAGGAAAGGAGGGAAAGTCCCAAGTCACAGACAGGTCTATCTTCCAGAAGATATGGTTATGGTATATGAATTCTATAAGACTGACATTGAGAATTCTGGGCAGAAAAGGCTGAGCAGAGGAGCCACATGAAAGGGTAGACAAGGACCTCAGGGGGGTAATGGGTTGATGCTGATTGGGAAGGGGGGCCCCTCAGTGAAAGTGGGTGGGCATGACAGTCCCCATGTACAGCCTGAAGGATGCAATCAATGCCACTACATGGTACATGGATTCATGTGTGCTTTTGCTGTGAATATTCTCCCGACCAGAAAAAAAAAACGGAAAAATCAATAAACAATGTTAAAATAGGGTAAAATGGGCCAAGGCTTTGCAGGTGTACAACAGAGAATGTAGCTTAGTAATCCTTGAAAAGAAAGTCATATCAGTGTCACTGGGGAGATGGAGAATGAAAACCAGACATCATTTCATACCTTTGAAATTAGCTGTTTTAGATTTAGGATCATTGGATGATGATTAAGATTTTGGAAACAAGGATTCTTATCAGCTGTTGGTCACAATATAAATCACCAAACATAAAATGGACCAAAAGCCCATTAGAGTTGAAGGTACAACTATGACTTAGCAGTTCTACCCTGGGTTAACTTGAACATCTGTGCACACAGAGAGCTCTTGGCGATCGGCAGTGAAGATACATAGCAGTCTCTCAGGAAGAGAAGGAATGAACCAACAGACGAATAAAAGGAGAGATGATTCAGCAGGTAACCAGACTGCCTACCAACCTTTGGGGAAAACTGGACATGTGTTCCTGAACTGCCCACTAGAAATGACGAGGGCCATAGGAATCATAAGGGGACAATAATGCTTAAGAAGCAATGTTGCAATGCCAGCATTAATAATAGTTTCAATAAAAATTAGCTCGTAAACTTAAACATGGACATGTATGCCATCAGGAGAGACTGCTTCCTGAGAAAGGACACCATGCTTGGTAAAGTAGAGGATCTGCGAAAAAGAAGACAATCAATGAGATGGAATGACACAGTGACCAAAACACTGGGCTTAAACACACCAATAACCCTGAGGCTGGCTAAGACTTGAGAGAGAGTTTCTTTCTGTTGTACACAGGGTCTTTACGAGTCTAAAGCAACTTGATGGCATGTAATGGTATCAATGAAAAGTTACATACCTTATGTCTAACTTTTAAGAATACTAGAATTGATATGCCTCAGCTCACACCTCAGCACAGGCACCTCCTGAACCAGGAAGCAGAACCTGGGCTGAACAGGTAAGCTCTTCCTCTGCACCACTCACTTGTTACCTGTGTCATGGCCACATCCAGAGGGGCTATTGTCTTTCATCCAGCTGTGACTACTCCATGTTGACACACAATGTCAACACAGTGGAGAACATCACATAGAAACTGCTGGCAGAATCCCCTACTGTGGACTAAGTGACCCTGAGGTAGCATGAAAAGCCGGGGTGGGAGGTACTCCTATGAATTTCTTCCTCACAGATGCATTTCTCTCTCATTACAGCTGCACAAAAATGCACTGGGAAGGCATGTGGGGTCCTGGCTACCCTGGAGCTGTGGAGAGGAGAGGTGGTGAGACTGCAGCTCCCGTTGACAGGTTTAATGTGTGTTCTACCAGATCAAAGGGTGACTTAACAGAATTTAAAGTTACTATATTACAACACTGCTAGTTATCCCACAGAGACAGCAAACACCTGTCCATTCCATTAGTTTCCGTACATATAGGCAGCCCCTAGCTTGTAAATCAGATCTGATCCTAAGGGTGTCTTTTCTTTGAATTTGTAAGTAAGTTGGGACAGGTGCATGCAGTTCTTGGTTCATTTTGAACTTTACTTTAGAACCTAGCTACCCAAATTTCTTTGGCGCTCTGTCCCTCCTTTCAGAAAAATAATTACTCAGAGCCCCGCCCCATCCCAGAAATTAAAATTTTTTTTTTATCAGAGACCATCCATCACCCAGGATAAAGTGCAGGTGCCTTCTTTTGCTGGATGCTCCAGTGCCTCATGGGGGAGGTATTTTCCACTTTGGAAAACAGGGCTTTACAAGAGGAGGAATTGTGATGACATAGTGAGTTAACCCTTCCACAGCTAACCTTAAGGTCAGGAGTTCAAACCCACCGGTTGCTTCATGAGAGAAGCGGCTTTCTCTGTGGGTAAAGATTTAGAACCCTAGGAGCAGTTCTACTTTAAATGCACTGGCGTCAGTTATGATGAGTCAGAATCCACTCGATGACAGTGCATTTGTTATTTTGTCCGTTGGTTTGTTTTCATACAAGAAAAAATAGGGGGGCCCTGGAGGCGCAGTGCTTATGGGCTGGGCTGTGTTCTGCATGCTCAACACTTCAAAACCACCAGCAGTGCCTCAGACAAAGATGAGACTGTCGACTCCCACAAAGTGACCAGCCTTGGACACTCACAGGAGCTGTGGTGCGTCAGTGTTGACTCAGGGCAGGGAGCAGGTGGTACCGGGCTAAACCTTGTGCTGGTAGCCAGAAGGTTGGTGGTTCGAACACAAGAGCTGCTGGGAGAACGGCATATGAGGCTGTCTGCTCCCTGAAAGATCTCATCTTAAGCCCCTCAGGAGCAGTGCTGTTCTGTTCCGCAGGGTCTCTAGGGCTCTCAAGGCAGCTGGCTCAGGGCAAAGGTTGGAAGCCTTTTCAGTGATTTCAAAGCTGCCTGTATAGTATATGAGGGTGATTTTAGTGGATACGTTGCCAGGAGGGGCTTCCTCTCTTGGGAGAAAGGCAGGGCTTCCTACTCCAGGAGAGTATTGGGGTCTCCGGAACCCTCAGGGGCGGTTCTGCTCTCTCCTATAGGGACACCATGAGTCAGAATCCGCTCGACCACGGCAGTGAGCGTGAGAGGGGTTCCCTCGACCCTTTCAAAGAGAGGGCAAACTTACATCCCATGAAAGGAACATAGCAGGTGTCCTTAGGGTGGCTGTTTCCAACCCACGGATGTGATATATGGACACTTACACTTGACTAACAGGAAGCAGGTGGTCCCATGGGAACAATGACTCCTCAAAAATTGAGTGAGTGATGTGGTGAAGAAAGCTGATGGTGCCCAGCTACCAAAAGATATAGCGTCTGGGGACTTAAAGGCTTGAGTAAACAAGTGGCCATTCAGCTCAGAAGCAATAAAGCCCACACGGAAGAAGCACACCAGCCTGTGTGATCATGAGGTGGTGAAGGGATCCGGTGTCAGGCATCAATGAGCTAAAATTATATTATTATTAATGAGGGGGAGTACAGATTGGG